>PVLC010020550.1:0-29115 GCA_004027655.1 Graphiurus murinus | reverse complement strand
GGTACTGGGGATTGAACTCAGGGGCATTCTACCTCCGAGCTATACCCCCAGCCCTATTTTTTATTCTTTATTTTGAAACCGAGTCTCACTAAGTTGCAGAGTGCCTCACTAGGTAGCTGAGGCTGGCTGCGAACCCGGATCCTCCGGTCTCAGCCTCCCGAATGCTGGGATTACAAGCGTGCGCCACCACGCCCGGCTTGTTGTTGTTATTTTTTGATACTGGGGATTGAACCCAGGGGCTCTCTACCACTAAGCCTTTATAATTTTAAAACAGGCTCTCCCTAAATTATCACAAGCTGGCCTCAAATCTGCAATCCTCCTGTCTTAGTCTCCCCATTGTTAGGATCACACACTTGTGCCATCGTGCCTGGCTTATTTTAAAAAATTGAGTTGAGATGGTGTCTGATTAAATTGTTCAGGCTGGCCACAAACTCCTGGGCTCAAAATAATCCTTTTTTCTCAGCCTCCTGAGTAGCGGGGACTATAGGTATGTGCCCCAGTGTTCTGTTAGCCTGGTAGTTTTAAATTGGTGTTTGGGGCAGGGTAGAATCTTGTTTAAGTGATGGAATTCCCTGTGATGGTTATTTCAGAGTGAAGTGTTTGGAACCCTCCTGATGAGCCACTTACAATTTTTAGGGCATTATTAGATGGGTATCCTCATGAAAGCCTGTAGGGGTCTTCGTTTCCCATATCCGTGGCTGAATGCTTCTTCCTAGGCGCTTATTGGAAGACACCTCTTCCTTCCTTCCTTGTGTTTGCGTCCCTCTAGCAGTTAACGCAGTCAACCCCCATGCATGGCCCATAACGCTTTCGGATCTGACCCCTTCTGTTTCTGTGATGCTTGTACTTAGGTCTTGTAAGCTGCCATTTGCTCTCTTGCTGTTTTGTAATAGGTTTATTTCTTTAAGCAAAATTGTAAATCTTTGAAGATAGTACCCATGCCTTTTTTTTTTTTATCTCCCATGAGATAATTTTATAAATGATTATTAGTAGGGTAGTGGTTTTTTGTTTTTCTTTCTTTTGATGGGAACTGGGTAAATAGAAGGTATATCTCAGAACTAGAATGCCCCTGGGTTCAATCCCCAGCACTTAATTAAATAGCTAATTAATTAATTAATGGAGCCAGAGATATAGCTAAGTGACAGAGTACCTGTGAGTTCTATCCCCAGTACCAGGGAGAAAAAAATCCTTTAACAGTACAAAAATATCATTTAAAAGTTTTCTTTTTTTTTTTTTGTTCAGTACTGGGGATTGAACCCAGGCATGTTTTACCTCTGATCTATACCCCCAGCCCAATTTTGTGTGTGTGTGTATGTGTGTGTGTGTGTGTGTGTGTGTGTGTGTGTGTTTTACTGGGAATGGAACCCAGAGGCATTCTACCTCTGAGCTATACCCCCAGACCGATTTTATTTCTTATTTGGAAACAGGGTCTCACTAGGTTGCTGAGAGCCTCACTAAATTGCTGAGGCTGTCCTGGGTTCTGCAATCCTCCTGTATCAGCCTCCCAAGTACTAGGATTAAAAACGTGCACCACCATGCCTGGCTTTAGCCAATTTTATTTATTTGTTTGTTTGTTTGTTTGTTTATTATTCTTTATCTTGAAACAGGGTTTCACTAAGTAGCGGAAGGCCTCACTAAGTTCCTGAGGCTGGTTTTGAACCTATGATCCTCCTGTCTCAGCCTCCCAAGTACTGGGATTACAACTATGGGCCACCATGCCTGCCTGGTTCTTTGCTTTTTTTTTTTCAGTACTTGGGATTGAACCCAGGAGCATTCTACCTCCAAGCTACACCCCCAGCCCTATATTTTATTCTTTATTTTGAAACAGGGTCTCCCTAAATTGCAGAGGGCCTCACTAGGTAGCTGAGGCTGGCCGCGAACCTGGATCCTTCAGTCTCAGCCTCCCAAATGCTGGGATTACAAGCGTGCGCCACCACGCCCAGCTTCTTTGCTTATTTTGTGTGTGTGTGACACTGGGGATTGAGGCATGGGGCATTCTACCTCTGAGCTACACCCCCAGTCTTATTTTATTTTTATATTTATTTATTTATTTATTTTATTTTGCAGTACTGGGGATTGAGCCCAGGGGCGTTCTACCTCCGAGCTACATCCCAGCTCTATTTTGAATTCTTTATTTTATTTATTTATTTATTTATTTATTTATTTATTTATTTATTTATTTTTGCGGTACTGGGGATTGAACTCAGGGGCATTCTACCTCCGAGCTATACCCCCAGCCCTATTTTTTATTCTTTATTTTGAAACCGAGTCTCACTAAGTTGCAGAGTGTCTCACTAGATAGCTGAGGCTGGCCTCGAACCCGGATCCTCCAGTCTCAGCTTCCCGAATGCTGTGATTACAAGCGCACGCCACCACGCCCGGCTTGAATTCTTTATTTTAAAACAGGATCTCACTAAGTTCCTGAGGGCCTCTCAAATGCTGGGATTACAAGCATGTGCCACCACACCCACCTGGCTTTTATTTTTATTTTGAAACAGGTTCTCAGTAGGTTGATGAGAGTCTCACTGTTATGGGGTACGTCGTGTTCCCCCAAATCTAGGTTCTTGGTATCGTGAAGAAAAGAATTTCAACACATACCAGTCAAAACATCTGGCAGGATTTATTAAAAATTAAGGGAAAACTGGGAGAAAGGGATAAAAGGGAGGGGGAATGGAAAGGGAATAGGTCACCTGGACAAGTCCAAGTGCATGTCCCAAGAGAGAAGGGGCTCCCAAACGGAGATGCAGAAAGATATAAGAGAGGGCGGGGTCCTCTTCTCCCCAGCCCCCTTCCTCAGGTTTCAGTTGGGCGATAGATGGGCTCCTCTGGTGGGGCAGGTCACAGAAAAGTTGGATCCTCCTCTTTTCAGGTTCCAGGATTCAGGTGTGGGCTTTAGGTGGGGGCTGGGCTTTTCCGGAGTTTGGCGGTGCAGGACACAAAGAAAGCTTCCAAGGGGTGGAGTTAGCTTAACTCTCCAGATTTTTTTTAAAAAGCTATATTAAAACTATATTTTTTATGAATTCTCCCGATACCATCCTTCTACCTAACTTTCCGCTTCCTAGGCTACCTCATCATCACTACTTGTCTCACTATAAGTTAGAAAAGGCTGTCCTCCTATCTCAGCCTCCCAAGTACTAGGATTACAGGAGTATGCCATCACATCCAGCTAATTAAAAAGTTAAAATTGGTTTGTTAGTATATTTTCGTCTGTGTGTGTGTGTGGGGGGGGTAACGAGATTGAACCCAGGGGCATTCTACCTCTGAACTACACCACCAGTCCTATTTTATTTTTATTTTGAAACAGGGTCTTGCTAGGTTGATGAGAGTCTTAAACTTGCTGAAGCTATCCTCAAACCTGTGATCCTCTTGTCTCAGACTCCCAAGTACTGGGATTACAAACCTGTGCCACCACACCCAACTTATTTTCATCCTTTATTTTCTGTGAACAACCTATGACTGCCAGAGCTCAGTGCTGTCTTGCTCTGACTACTCATTTTTCTTTCCTTTTATCTGTGAACTACACTCTATTGTTTGTTTTTTTCCCCAAGGAACTCTTTAGTTGTCTTGTTTGTCCTGACCCATGCCTGTTGTCCCCATGTGGGCCTTCTTAGGTAACTAGCTTGCTAATATCTGAAAATCTAATTAATTCATCCTGAGTACTAAATGATGTATATTGTTTCCTACAGTAATATTTAGATTTTAAGAGTTGTACGAGTTGTACTCGTAGCCAGGTCTGGTGGAGCACGCTTGTAATCCCAGTACTTGGGAGGCTGAGACCGGAGAATCTGGGTTCGTGGCCAGCCTCAGCTACTTAGTGAGGCTCTCTGCAATTTAGTGAGACCTTGTTTCAAAACAGAAATTACAAAATAGGACTGGGGAGGGGTGTGTGGCTTGGAGGTAGAATGTCCCTGGGTTCAATCCCCAGTACCGCAAAAAAAAAAAAAGAGGTGTATTTGTTAGATGAAGTTAAAGGGAGAATTCTTTTTGCGTCACTGAGGATTGAACCCAGGGGCATTCTGCCCCCGAGCTACACCCCCAGTCCTATTTTTTACTCCTTTTTTTTTTTTTTAAACGATACTGGAGATTGAACCCAGGGGCATTCTACCTCTTGAGATACACCCTCAGTCCTATTTTTTATTCTTTATTTTGAAACAGGGTCTCACTCTAAGTTGCAGAGGGCCTCACTAAGTAGCTGAAGCTGGCTGCAAACCCAGATCCTCTGGTCTCAGCCTCCCAAGTACTGGGATTACAAGCATGCGCCACCACGCCCTGCTGAAGGGGAATTCTAACAGAAGGAAATAATATGAGCAAAAAAACAAAATAGAGGCTGGGAGTGGTGGAACATGCTTGTAATTATAGCAACTTCATGAGGCTCTCCACAACTTAATGAGACCCTGTTTCCAAAATAAAGAATAAAAAATAGCCCAGCATTTGGGAGGCTGAAACCAGAGGTTCCTGGTTCACAGCCAGCCTCAGCTACATAGTGAGGCACTCCACAACTTAGTGAGACCCTGTTTCAAAATAAAGAATAAAAAATAGGGCTAGGGGTGTAGCTCGGAGGTAGAATGCCCCTGTACCACACACACACAAAAAAAAAAGAATAAAAAATAGGGCTGGGGGTGTAGCTTGGAGGTAGAATGCCTCCGGGTTCAAACTCCAATTTGCAACCAGCCTCAGCTACTTAGTGAAGCTCTCAGCAACTTATTGAGACTCTGTTTCCAAGTAAAAAATAAAATAGGTCTGGGGGTGGGTGGGTATAGCTCAGAGATAGAATGCTTCTGGGTTCCATCCCTATTGCCACCAAAAAAAAGGATCAAGTGAGGGTTCTTGTGTTTGAACATCATTTATATGTAGGATAGCCCTATTCTAGGGTAACATGGAGTTTATTTAGCTGTCTTCTATATTAGGAGTCCTGAAAGATTATAAAATGATTTGCCCAAGGATTTTGAGTTGTTCATGGACCTATCCTCTAGTCTCACATGCATGAGGCTGAATAACACTATTTTTGTGAACAGAAAGATCAGTCATAGTGGGGTATAGCCTAAGACTGTCTTTTTGTTGGTCTATTGACTGGATGGGATCTTTTAGACTGCCCAGTTCACCAAAAACAAAAACCAGTTACAGTCCAGTTACAGTTCTCCTATCTAGAGTCTGTTCAGGTGTGTGTGTGTGTGTGTGTCTCTCTCCCTCTCCCCTTCCCCTTCTCTCTTTCTCCCTCCATCTCCCTCTCTCTCTTTCCAGTACTGGGAATTGAACTCAAGGTACTCTACCACTAAGCTACATCCTTTGTATTATTTGTTTTTCTTTCTTTCTTTTTTCCATGTACCATGGTTTATTTTTATTTATTTATTTATTTTTTAGTTCTTTTTTTTTTTTTTAATTGGTGCATTGTAATCATGCATCTTTGTTAGGTACAAGCTGATAAAGGCATACATACACACATTTCTTTTTTTTTTTTTGCAGTACTGGGGATTGAACTCAGGGGCATTCTACCTCCGAGCGACACCCCCAGACCTGTTTTTTATTCTTTATTTTGAAACAGGGTCTCACTAAGTTGTGGAGCACCTCACTAGGTAGCTGAGGCTGGCCACGAACCAGGATCCTCTGGTCTCAGCCTCCCAAATGCTGGGATTACAAACGTGAGCCACCACACCCAGCTACATGCACACATTTCTCATTTAACCCTTCCCCAATTCCTGCCTTACTCCCTTGCCCTCCCTCCTTTTCAAGTTCAGTTTAGTAATTGACTTTGATGTTTGTGAAAGTACATCTTGTGCATTAGGGTGTCCCCCCTCCCCCCATCACCTTCCGTTAAGTCATATTCTTTGCTCACCTAAGTTTTCTCCTTCTTCATCTGGAGTCCCTCTTAGATCCCACTTTCTCCCTAGGTTCAACATATTAGGGAGAGCATATGATTTTTTACTTTTCGTGACTGATTAATCTCACTTAACATAATGTTTTCCAGTTCCATCCACTCAGTACTATTTCTTATTTTTATTTTGAGACAGGGTCTTGTTAGTTTCCATAGGCTGTCCTTGAACTTGTGATCCTCCTTCCTCAACCTCCTGAGTAGTTAGGATTATAGGCTTGAAACTCTTAATAACAATTTATTAGGTCTTCTTTCCTAAATTTATTGCTGGTGACCTGGTTCTCTGGCTTTCTTTTCCTCCACAGCAGTTTTTTTTTTTTTTTTTTTAGGGTACTGGGGATGGAACCCAGGGGCATTCTCTCTCTGTGCTACACCTCCAGCCCTATTTTTTTTTTTTTTTTTTTTTTTTTTTTTTTTTGCGGTACTGGGGATTGAACTCAGGGGCTTTCTACCTCTGAGCTATTTTTTATTCTTTATTTTTAAACCGAGTCTCACTAAGTTCCGGAGGGCCTCACTATGTAGCTGAGGCTGGCCTCCAACCCGGATCCTCCGGTCTCAGCCTCCCGAATGCTGGGATTACAAGCGTGTGCTACGATGCCTGGCTCGCAGCAGTTATTTTGAATTAACAATATTATCCTCAAGTAAAACCTAATCTAGATTTATTTATTTATTTTGCTGCACTGGGGATTGAACCCAGGGGCATTCTACCTCCAAGCTGCATCCCCAGCCATTTTTTTTTTTTTTTTTTTATTCTTTATTTTGAAACAGAGTTTCACTACGTTGTTTACGGCCTCATAAAGTAGCTGAGGCTGGCTGTGACTCTGATCCCGCCACCACACTGATCTTTTCATTTTTAGAAATTTTTTGCACGAGCCGGGCGTGGTGGCGCACGCTTGTAATCCCAGCATTCGGGAGGCTGAGACCGGAGGATCTGGGTTGGAGGCCAGCCTCAGCTACATAGTGAGGCACTCTGCAACTTAGTGAGACTCGGTTTCAAAATAAAGAATAAAAAATAGGGCTGGGGGTGTAGCTCGGAGGTAGAATGCCCCTGAGTTCAATCCCCAGTACCACAAAAAAAAAAAAAAAAGAAAGAAATTGTTTTGTAGCTGGATGTGGGGGCACATGCTTGTAATTCCAGTAATTGGGAGGCTGAGACAGGAGGATTGCAGGTTTGAGACTAGCCTCAGCAATCTAGGCAGACCCTGTTTCAAAACAAAACAAAACAAAAAAGCTAGACGTGGTGGCACACACTTGTAATCCCAGTACTTGGGAGGCCTAGACAGGAGGATCAGGAGTTCGAGGCCAGCCTCAACTACTTGGTGAGGCCGCCCTCCACAACTTAATGAGAGAGACTCTGTTTCAAAATAAAGACTAAAAAATAGGGCTGGGGGTGGAGCTCGGAGGTAGAATGCCCCTGGGTTCAATCCCAGTACCGCAAAAATAAATAAAATAAATAATAATAATAGAACAAAACAAAAGGGTTGGGGATATAGCTCAGAGGTAGATTGCTTCTGAGTTCAATCGCCAGTAACCCCCACCCCTGCCACACACAAAAACAATTATTTTTCTTGCCAGGTATGGTGGAGTACATCTGTAATCCCAGTACAAAAGAAATTATTTTGCTTAATTTTTTGTTTTGAAATGGGATCTTACAGCCGGGCGTGGTGGTGCACGCTTGTAATCCCAGCATTCGGGAGGCTGAGACTGGAGGATCCAGGTTCGCGGCCAGCCTCAGCTACCTAGTGAGGTACCCTGCAACCTAGTGAGACTCGGTTTCAAAATAAAGAATAAAAAATAGGGCTGGGGGTATAGCTCGGAGGTAGAATGCCCCTGAGTTCAATCCCCAGTACCGCAAAAAAAAAAAAAAAATGCAATCTTACTATGTTGTCCAGACTGGCCTTGGACTTCTGATCTTTCTGTATTACAGGTGTGTGCCATCCTCATCCTGATCAGCTTTACTTAATTCCTTTCTTTCCTCCCTTCTCAGGCTCCATTACTGGTCCTCCCCCCACCCCTCCCCACCCCCGGCCTGGATGATATTCTGACATTGGCTCAGTTCTCTCAAACTATGCATCATCTCTGTACAGCCAACTCGTAACTCTATATTGACAATGTATAGGTCTGTTACCTTCTCTAGTTTATCTCTTTGTTATGTTAAATTCCACATCTAAATCTCTAACTGGAGTTGCATGCTCAAGTAAATCAGAGCAGAATTCCCAAACCGAAATCATTGTCCTCTGCAATTCATCTGGGTTTTGTTGTTGTTGTTGTTGTTTTTCAGTACTGGGAATTGAACCCAGGGGCATTATGCCTCTGAGCTACACCCCCAACCTGATTTTTTATTCTTTATTTTGAAACAGGGTCACACTAAGTTGCAGAGGGCCTCACTAAGTAGCTGAGGCTAGCCGCAAACCTTCAATCCACCTGTCTCAGCCTCCCAAGTACTGGGATTACAAGTGTGCACCACCACACCTGGCATATCCATTATTTTGTCTTGGTTGCTGCAGTCCACCCTGTCAAGTTACCTCAAGCTAAAGATCTTTTTTTTTTTTGGTTGTACTGGGGGTTGAACCCAGGGGCATTTTACCTCCGAACTATACCCCCAGTTCTATTTTTTATTTTGAAACAGGGTCTCATTAAATTGCATAGGGCCTCACTTAGTAGCTGAGGCTGGCTGGAACCCAGATCCTCCAGTCTCAGTCTCTCAAATACTAGGATTATAAGTGTGTGTGCCACTACAGCTGGCTTTAAAGGACTTTTTAATTTTTTTGGTGGTACTAAGGATGGAACCTAGGGGCATTTTACTGCTACACACCCTATTTTATTCTTTTATTTTTATTTTTTATTTTTTTGCGGTACTAGGGATTGAACTCGGGTGTTCTACCTACAAGCTACACCCCCAGCCCTATTTTTTTATTCTTTATTTTGAATCCGGGTCTCACTAAGTTGTGGAATGCCTCACTAGGTAGCTGAGGCTGGCCAAGAACCCGGATCCTCCGGTCTCAGCCTCCCGAATGCTGGGATTACAAGCTTGCGCCACCATGCCCGGCTTATTCTTTTATTTTGAAATGGTCTCACTAAGTTGTAGATGACCTCACTAAGTTGTTAAGGCTGGCGAGATCCTCCTGTCTCAGCCTCCCAAATACTAGGATTACCAGCATGAGCCACCACGCCTGGCTTTAAAGGTCTTTCTTCATTTTGCCCCTATCTCTTTTCCTGTTTGTTCTGTCTCTTGGTTTTTTGTTTTGTTTCATTTTGTTTTTTGAGGTGCTGGGGATGGACCCAGTGCATGCTAGCCAAATGCTACCACTGAGCAAAATCCCTAGTTCTGTCTTTTAAATATTAACTTTGAGCCGGGCGTGGTGGCGCACGCTTGTAATCCCAGCATTCGGGAGGCTGAGATGGGAGGATCCGGGTTCGCGGCCAGCCTCAGCTACCTAGTGAGGCACTCCGCAACTTAGTGAGACTCGGTTTCAAAATAAAGAATAAAAAATAGGGCTGGGGGTATAGCTCGGAGGTAGAACGCCCCTGAGTTCAATCCCCAGTAACACACACAAAAATAAATAAATAAATAAATATTAACTTTGAAGTCTTTTCTTTAAATTCTCACTTTCAGTGTTTTTATTTAGATTTTCTTCAACTTTTTGGGGATTACTGCATTAAAGTTCTAACTGATACCCTTGCCTCCCATTTCTTTCACAAATCAGCATCTAAAGGTGAACAGCATTCCCTTTCCAAAGCAGTCTGGATCAGGTAGCTCTCATGCCTGAAAACCCTGGAAGCCCCTTTCCTCCATTATCTAATAATTAGTCAAATCTGAATTATTTAATGTGGCTATAAGAAGAAGGAGTGTTTTTTTCCTTCTACTCTCACATACAACATGTAACACTTCTGTGTGTGGGAGAACACACCAATCATTTCTCCAGCAGACACCAATTGGGTATCCTATAATCCAATTCTGGTAGGTAGCATCAGATTCTACAAATGAAGGCTGAGCTCCACAACATTACCCCAACTTCAGACACCATATTGCAAATAGTAGGTTTTCATACTTCTGACTGCCTAGCTACAAATGAGGGCTCCCATTACCTTGTTTTGGGGTTTGATTAATTTGCTAGGATGGCTCATAGAACTTGGGAAAATGCCTATGTTTAATGGTTTATTATAAAGGACACAAAATAATCGCCCCTTGAGCCAGGCGTGGTGGCGCAAGCTTGTAATCCCAGCATTTGGGAGGCTGAGACCAGAGGATCCAGGTTCGCGGCCAACCTCAGCTACCTAGTGAGGCACTCCGCAACTTAGTGAGACTCGGTTTCAAAATAAAGAATAAAAAATAGGGCGGGGGGTGTAGCTCGGAGGTAGAATGCCCCTGGGTTCAATCCCCAGTACCGCAAAAAAAAAAAAAAAAAAAGAATCCCCCCTTATAATCCTCCAATCACTTGGTCTTTCTTGTAACTGATGCCATCCTAAATCTATCTAGAGTCTCACCTGGGGTTATTTCATTAGCATAAATCAAGGAGCCATATGAATAACAAAAGACACTCTCATAACACTTAGGAAATTCTAAGGATTTAGAAACTAAGTGACAGGTATGGGGGTCAGAGATTCCATATTCATAAATTCAAGCAACTGGGAGTCAAAAAGAGTTGAAAAAGGTGGCACAGACCTGTAAACCCAGCTACTTGGGAGGTGGAGGCAGGAAGATGGCAAATTCCATTCCAGCCTCGGCTATTTAGCAAGACTCTGTCCCAAAATAGAACATTACAAGGGCAGAGGATGTAGTTCAATGGTAGAGTACACCTGGGTTTGATTCTCCAGTACCACAAAAATAAAAAGAAAATATTTTTTAAAAATTGCAGCCGGAAGCCAGGTGTGGTGGCTCACGCTTGTAATCCCAGTACTTGGGAGGCTGAGACAGGAGGATCCAGGTTTGAGGCCAGCCTCACCTACTTAGTGAGGCCCTCTGCAACTCAATGAGACCCTGTTTCAAATTAAAGAATAAAAATGCCGGGCGTGGTGGCGCACGGTTATAATCCCAGCATTCGGAAGGCTGAGACCGGAGGATCCGGGTTCACGGCCAACCTCAGCTACCTAGTGAGGCACTCTGCAACTTAGTGAGACTTGGTTTCAAAATAAAGAATAAAAAATAGGGCTGAGGGTATAGCTCGGAGGTAGAATGCCCCTGAGTTCAATCCCCAGTACTGCAAAAAAAAAAAAAAAAAAAAATTAAAAATTAAAGAATAAAAATAGGACTGGAGGGTATAGCTCAGAAGTAGAATGAACCTGAGTTCAGTCCCCAGTACTGCAAAAAAAAAAAATTGTACCCGGAAGCCAGGCGTGGTAGCCCACGCTTGTAATCCCCGTACTTGGGAGGCTGAGACAGGAGGATCCGGGTTCGAGGCCAGCCTCAGCTACTTAGTGAGGCCCTCTGCAATTTAGTGAGACCCAGTTTCAAAATAAAAGAATAAAAATAGGACTAGGGGTATAGCTCAGAGGTAGAATGCCTCTGGGTTCAATCCCCAATACCAAAAAAAAAAAAAAAAAGACTGGGGGTGTAGCTCAGAGGTAGAATGCCCCTGGGTTCAATCCCCAGTACCACAAAAAAAAATTAAAGAAACTTGAGCATCCTCATGGAGTCAGTCTCTCAAGGACTGCTATATTTCGTATTATTGCTTATCTAACTCTTTTTTTTTTTTTACTATGTTTGGAACACGGGGCATTCTACCTCTGAGCTACCTACCTCTAGTCCTATTTTATTATTTTATTTTGAAATAGGGTCTGAGTTGTGGAGGACCTCACTAAGTTGCTGAGGCTGGCTGCGATCCTCCTATCTCAGTCTCCCTAGTACAAGTGTGTGCCACCAAGCCTGGCGGTATAATCATCTTTTATATATATATATATATATATATATATATATATATATATATATATATATATATATATATATATTTGGACCCTTTATGACTTTCTGAGTATTCTTCTGTTAGAATGCTGAGGCTGGCCGTGAACCCGGATCCTCCGGTCTCAGCCTCCCAAATGCTGGGATTACAAGCGTGCGCCACCATGCCCGGCTATTCTTTATTTTAAAACAGGGTCTCACTAAGTTGTGGAGATTCTAAGTAACTGAGGCTGGCCACGAACCTTGGATCCTCCGGTTTCAGCCTCCCAAGTACTGGGATTACCAGCATGTGCCACCACACCTGACTCCCTCTAGTCCTTTTAATTTTGAAACAGGGTCGTCTCACTAAGTTGCTGAAGGCCTCACTGAATTGTTGGCCTTGAACCTGCAGTCTTCCTGTCTCAGCCTCCCAAGTACTAGGATTATAGGAGTGTGCCATCATGCTTGGCATCCTGTCATCTCTTTTCCTGAGTAGGTTCTTTCTCATCTGTGAAGCATCCTAGGGAGTCCAGTTTCATATTAGGAGGGAAAGAATGAGCGTAGAACCTCCAAACTGAGTCCAGAAGACTCTGTGTGTATGTGTGTGTTACTGAGGATTGAACCCAGGGGCATTCTACCTCCAAGCTACACCCACAGGCCTATTTTTTTGTTGCTGTTGTTTTGGTTTTTTGCGGTACTGGTGATGGAACCTGGGGGCATTCTACCTCTGAGCTACAGCCTCAGCCCTATTTTTTATTCTTTATTTTGAAACAGGGTCTAAGTTGCGGAGGGCCTCACTAAGTAGCTGAGGCTGGCCTCGAACCCACATCCTCCAGTCTCAGCCTCCCAAATGCTGGGATTACAAGCGTGTGCCACCAGGCTTTTTATTTTTTATTTTGAAATGGTCTCACTAAGTTACTGAGGGTAGCCTTGAACCTGTGATCCTCCTGTCTCAGCCTCCCAAATACTGGAATTACAGATGTGGGCCTCCACGTTCATTTTTTTTTTTTTTTTTTTTTTTTTTTTTTGTGGTACTGGGAATGGAACCCAGGAAGCATTCTACCTACCTCCGAGCTACACCCCCAGCCCTATATTTTATTCTTTATTTTGAAACAGGGTCTCACTAAGTTGCAGAGGGCCTCACCAAATAGCTGAGACTGACCGTGAACCCCAATCCTCCTGTCTCAGCCTCCCAAGTACTGGGGTTACAAGCATGAGCCACCACGCCTGGCTTTTATTCTTTATTTTGAAATAGGGTCTCACAAAATTTCGGAGGGCCTCGCTAAGTAGCTAAGGCTAGCCACGAATCTGCGATCCTCCTATCTTAGCCTCCTAAGTACTGGGATTACAAGCGTGCACCACCATGCCCGGCATACATTCTTCTTGAACTAACTATATTAAGTCGTTTCACTAATTGCATATATATAAAATGTAGGCAGCTGGGCATGGTGGTGCACGCTTGTAATCCAAGTATT
The DNA here is from genome assembly GCA_004027655.1 of Graphiurus murinus. Classification (NCBI taxonomy): domain Eukaryota; kingdom Metazoa; phylum Chordata; class Mammalia; order Rodentia; family Gliridae; genus Graphiurus; species Graphiurus murinus. The sequence goes on along the minus strand of PVLC010020550.1, from coordinate 15,893 downwards.
TGGGAGGCTGAGACCAGAGGATCTGGTTCTCAGCCAGCCTCAGCTACTTAGTAAGGCCCTCCGCAACTTAGTAAGACCCTGTTTCAAAATAAAGAATAAAATAGGGCTGGGGGGGTGTAGCTCGGAGGTAGAATGCCCCTGAATTCAATCCCCAGTACTGCAAAAAAAAAAAAAAATTAAAATATGAGTAGCAATATACTATGCCATAAAGTATGAGACAATAAACTATTAAATTTTTACATAAAGCAATGAAGATACATTTTCAAATCCTAGAAAATATTCTTCAGACTTTATTTTGATTGCTCAGTAAAGGATCTACTGTTTATTCAAATTCTGTTTTGTTTGTTTTTTTGGAAGTAGGGTAGAGATACTTAGTGTTTTGGGTATAACTGTTGAGTGTGGGGGAGTAATGAGTAGTAGGGATTGAACCCAGAGGTCTTCTACCCGCAAGCTACACCTCCAATGCATTTTATCTTGAAACAGGGTCTTCAGTATGTTACTGCATGCTGGCCTCAAACCTGCGATCCTCTTGCCTCAGGCTCCTATTTACTGAGATTACAGGAGTGTATCATTGTACCCAGTTTAGAATTTAGGATTTTTTTTTGTGTGTGTGTGCTACTGAGGATTAAACCTAGGGGCATCTACCCCCAGCTTGATTTTATTCTTTTAAAATTTTGAAACAGGATCTCACTAAGTTGCAGAGGGCCTCACAAGTTGTTGAGGCCAGCTGTGAACCTGTGATCCTCCTGTCTCAGCCTCTCAAGTACTGGGATTACAAGTGTGCGCCACCACACCTGGCTGAATTTAGGTATCTTTAAAAAGCCTCCCAGATGGTTTTGAAACAGTAACCTATATATACATATATTTTTTTTTTTCAAATTTTTTTGCGGTACTGGGGATTGAACTCAGCGGCATTCTACCTCCGAGCTATACCCCCAGCCCTATTTTTTATTCTTTATTTTGAAACTGGGTCTCACTAAGTTGTGGAGTGCCTCACTAGGTAGCTGAGGCTGTCCGAGAACCCGGATCCTCCGGTCTCAGCCTCCCGAATGCTGGGATTACAAGCGTGCGCCACCACGCCCGGCTAAACAGTAACCTATATATGTGGTTCAAAGTCCTCATGGAATCTGAGGTCTTTCAGGGATTACAAGCATGTGCCATCATGTCTGTCTCTTTTCTTTTTTTTTCCTTCCGAATGCTGGGATTACAAGCGTGCGCCACCACGCCCGGCTCTGTCTGTCTCTTTTCTCCAGTACCATCTTATCTGCTGTCTTTCCCCTTATTCACTGTGTTCCAGGCAGATGTCTTTTTCTTCCAGAACACTCACCAAGCTTGATCTTTTTTTAAGGACCTTTGCATGCTTTTTTTCTTTTGGGGGGGGCGGTCCTCGTGATACTCGAGATTGAACTCAGTGGCTCTATGCTAAACCTCAAGCTATACCACCAGGCTTTTTAAAAATTTTAATTAATTAATTAATTAATTTTTGTGGTACTGGAGATTGAACCCAGGGGCATTCTACCTCCAGGCTATACCCCTAGGCCTATTTTTTATTCTATATTTTGAAACACGTTCTCACTAAATTGCAGAGGGCCTCACTAAGTAGCTGAGGCTGGCTGCGAACCTGTAATCCGCCTGTCTTTAGCCTCCCAAGTATTGAGATTACAAGCATGCGCGGTCATGCCTGGCTGAGACCTTCTTTTAAAATAAAAAAATAAACCGGGTATCTTGGTGCACGCTTGTAATCCCAGTACTTGGGAGGCTGAAACAGGAAGATTGTAGGTTCCTGGCTAGCCTCAGCTACTTAGTGAATGAAGCCCTCAACAATTTAATGAGTCCCTGTTTCAAAAAAATAAAGAATAAAATAGGGCTGGGGATATAGCTCAGAGGTAGAATGCTGCTGGGTTCAATCCCCAGTAGCACACATACACATACGCATACAAAAATAAATAAAGAGAGCCGGGCGTGGTGGCGCACGCTTGTAATCCCAGCATTCGGGAGGCTGAGACCAGAGGATCCGGGTTCGAGGCCAGCCTCAGCTACCTAGTGAGGCACTCCGCAACTTAGTGAGACTCAGTCTCAAAATAAAGAATAAAAAATAGGGCTGGGGGTGTAGCTCGAATGTAGAATGCCCCTGAGTTCAATTCCCAGTACCGCAAAATAAATAAATAAATAAGTAAATAAAGAAAGAAAGATCTCTCTCTGTTACTATTTGCTGGCCTCGAACCTGTAATCATCCTGTCTCAGTTTCCCAAGTACTAGGATTACAGATGTGTGCCATCATGCCCAATGTGCATGCTTTCTTTCTATTTTTAATGTGCTTTTATTAGTGCATTATCGATCGTCTCATATCATAATGTAAATCATGTTGACATTGACATAGATGCACTCAGCACTTGGTGCCCCCAGGGGCATTTTACCTCCAAGCTACACCCCCGGTCCTATTTTATTTTTTATTCTTTATTTTCAAACAGGGTCTCACTAAGTTGCGGAGGATCTCACTAAGTAGCTGAAGCTGGCCAGGAATCCGGATCCTCCTGTCTTAGCCTCCCAAGTACTGAGATTACAAGTCTGTACTACTGTTGTGGGATAACCCGGTCCCACACATGGGTCCTTGGCATCCTTGATAAAAAGAATTTTAACACGTGCCGTTTAGGAACAAAAAGTAGGAATTTATTTAGGAAAATAAGGAAAAGGGGAGAAAAACAGGTGAGCGGACATCTTCCCATCCAGATGAGCTTCCCAGGTCCCAAGAGAGAGAGAGGCGTGGTTAACTTCTTCCTTCATAGGCTTTTAAGAGGGCTGGGCACAGAAGAGGTCAGGAAAAAAAAGAGAGAGAGAGAGATAGAGAGAGAAGGAGAAGAGGGGAGGAAAAAAAAGGGACCAGTGAATTCCTGCTTGGCGTTCGGATTCTAAGATCTTTGCCAGGCTTCTAACCCTTGCCATTGGAATCTGCACGGCTTGGGAAATTCTCCCAGCCACCCAAGAAGGGGAGCCCTGGCAGAAGGGCAGGCTGAGATTATGTTCTTTCAGTCCATGAAACTGAAGAATAGAGATTCTACACTTGCACCTACATTTAAATATGAAAGAGCATTTAAAGAGGGAGTATAAAGCAACATTTTAGCAAAACTCACCAAAATCGATGCCTCTGACCTTTCGCCCCACGTTGGGCGCCAAAAATTATATGTTGTGGGATAACCCGGTCCCACACGTGGGTCCTTGGCATCCTTAATAAAAAGAATTTTAACACGTGCCGTTTAGGAACAAAAAGTAGGAATTTATTTAGGAAAATAAGGAAAAGGGGAGAAAAACAGGTGAGCGGACATCTTCCCATCCAGATGCACTTCCCAGGTCCCAAGAGAGAGAGAGGCGTGGTTAACTTCTTCCTTCATAGGCTTTTAAGAGGGCTGGGCACAGAAGAGGTCTGGACCTCCTCCTTCTTCAGGTATTGGTGGGCACAAATTGAGTAGGTGGTCCAAATTGAGTCCTTCCTCTTTCTCAGGTTTCAAGATAGGTCTGCCCTTAGCTGTAAATTTCCAGTGTCCTTTGTCCTGGCTCTTACGTGGGGGGCAGGGTCTAGGGAACTTCCAAACCTTGGAATGGAGGCTGTCGCGCTTTAGTTCCAGGTGTTTACATTAAAGTGATATCTGTATTTTTTCTTTCCCATTTGTCTCCTTCCTGCCTAATTATTTCTTCTATCCTACATCACTACCACACCCAGCCTCTTTCCTATTTTTTTTTTTTTTTTAAAACAGGGTATCAAGGAAGGGAGGAAAGAGGAAGGGAGGGGAGGAAGGGAAAAGTATCAAAAGAGAATTGGGTATTCATTTCATACCATTGTATATCATATTTAAAAAACTGTTCCTTAATAGGTAGAATCTTGTACATGCAAACTTCTTCAGCCTAGCCTTGAGGTAACTGATAGGATTAAAAGAGGATAATGAGATAACTTCTCAAAAATCAATAAACATTTGTTTTGATGTAAAAAAAAAGAAAGAAAAAGAAACACGGTCTCACTAAATTGCTGAGGATGGCCTTGAACCTGTGATCCTTCTGTCTCAGTTCTCAAGTACTGGGATTACAGGTGTATGCCACCATGTGCTACTTTTTTCCCTTTCTGAATGGATTATAATTTATTTGTTCCCTTACTTATTTGTTTACCTATTCATTCAACAAATACTTATTTGACTATGCAAGGAGCAGGCAGAACCTGGGGGTGAGTAAAAATTGTGAATAATATAAATTTCCTATTCTTAATTCTCAAAATATAGTTTATATTAAATCATAAATACTGTACAGAAAATCAAATTATTATTTTTTCAAAAGAGAAACCAAGCGGGACGTGGTGGCGCATGCTTGTAATCCCAGTACTTGGGGAGGCTGAGACAGGATGATTGTAGGTTCGTGGCCAGCCTCAGCTACCTAGTAAGGCACTCCGCAACTTAGTGAGACCCTGTTTCAAAATAAAGAATAAAAAATAGGACTGGGGGTATAGCTTCAAGGTAGAATGCCCCTGAGTTCAAACCCTAGTACTGCAAAATAAAAAGAGAGAGAAACCATAGCTGGGCATGGGCATATAAGCTTGTATTCCCAGTACTTGGGAGGCTAAGATAAGAGGATTAGCCTCAGCAAGTAGTGAGATTCTCATCAACCTATTGAGACACTGTTTCCAAATAAGAAATAAAATTGGGCTGGGGGGTGTAGCTCGAAGGCAGAATGCCTCTGGGTTAGGTCCCCGGTACTACACACAAAAAAAGAAACAAAAAACATAGTATATCTTTTTCCACTGTCCCCCTCCCCTTATTTTTTTTTATCCAGGAAAAGACCATGTTTGTAGATTTATTGGCTGTGGGAGGAATGATCGATTCAACTATGTGGTCATGCAATTACAGGTAGGTTACATTAAAAATGTATCTTAAAATCTTTTAGTTTTGATCAAAGTACGTAATTACAGTATATGTGAATAAAAAAGACAACATTGTCATTCAACTCTTGTCAGGCTTATATTTTTCTTCTCAGATTTTGCTGATTGATTAGCCAATATAAGATAAGATCTTACATTTTATAAGATTTAAATCATTACTAACATTATAAGTCAAGTTTAATTGATTTCTTTTGAGTTCTTTTATGATGTTGAAAGTTGTTTATAAATAAATTTCCAGGATTATTTGGGGTATATTTTTGGCAATCAAACTTCTGATTTTTCAAGAAAAAAACTATTGGGAGTTGGGCGTGGAGGTGCATGCTTGTAATCCCAGCATTTGGGAGGCTGAGACCAGAGGATCTGGGTTCGCAGCCAGCCTCAGCTACCTGGCGAGGCACTCCGAAACTTAGTGAAACCCTGTTTCAAAATAAAGAATAAAAAATAGGACTGGGGGTGTAGCTAGGAAGTAGAATTCCCCTGGGTTCAATCCCCAGTTCCGGAAAAAAACAAAAAAACTATTGGAATGCAAATAAAATAAGTTATTGCATACACCCCTGGGGTATAAAACTTTTTTCTAGACTGTTACTTTTTTTCTTTCTTTCTTCTTCTGTGTGTGTGTGTGTGTGTGTGTGTGTGTGTGTGTGTGTGTATGTGTTACTAGGGATTCAACCCAGAGTCATTCTACTTTTTTAACCCAGGGGCATTCTACCTCTGAGCTACACCCCCATCCCTTTTCCCTTTTTTTTTTTTCAGTACTGGAGATTGAACTCAGGGGCATTCTACCTTCGAGCTACCCCCCCCACCCTATTTTTTATTCTTTTATGTTTTTTTTTGTTTTTGTTTTTGTTTTTGTTTTTGTGTGTGTGGTACCAGGGATTGAACTCAGGGGCATTCTACCTACTAGCTATACCCCCAGGCCTATTTTTTATTCTTTATTTTGAAACAAGGTCTCACTAAGTTGCGGAGTGCCTCACTAGGTAGCTAAGTCTGGCTGCAAACCCGGTCTCAGCCTCCCAAATGCTGGGATTACAAGCGTGCGCCACCATGCCCGGCTTATTTACTATAATTTTAAGCTCTTAGGTTACTTGAATAGTAATATTTTATTTTGATGATGCTTAATGCAATCATGAAAGTAATACATTTGGCACAGGCTAGAGAGCCATCTATTGCTTTTATCTTTTTTGTTTTGTTTTGTTTTTTGTACTGAAAGTTGAACCCAGGGGCATTCTACCTCTGACCTACACCCCTAGTCCTATTTATTTATTTATTTTTGTAGTACTGGAGATTAAACCCAGAGACATTCTACCTTCGACCCATACCCCCAGCCCTGTTTCTTATTTGGAAACAGGATCTCAAAAGGTTGATGATAGTCTCACTACTTGCTGAGGCTATCCTGGAACCTGTGATCCTCTTATCTCAGCCTCCCAAGTACTGGGATTACAAACCTGCGCCACCATGTCCAGCCCCCCAGTCCTTTTTTATTTTTAATTTTGAAACAGAGTCTCAAGCCAGGCGTGGTGGTGCACGCTTGTAATCCCAGCATTTGGGAGGCTGAGACCTGAGGATCTGGGTTCGTGGCCAGACTTAGGCGCTCCGCAACTTAGTGAGACCCTGTTTCAAAGTAAAGAATAAAAATAGGGCTGGGGGCTGGGGTATAGCTCGGAGGTAGAATGCCCCTGAGTTCAATCCCCAGTACCACAAAAAAAAAAAAAAAAAGAAACAGAGTCTCACTAAATTGCTCAAACTGGACTTGAACCTGCAATCCTACTGTCTCAGCCTCCTAGGTACTGAGATTACAAGCACACATCACCATGCTTGGCTTGCTTTTATCTTCTGCTACAAGTAATTGATGGTGATCATATCATATTTGATAATACTAACAATACTCAGCATTTTTGAATACCTAATGTGTAGCAGACAGTATTCTAATATTCTAAAAACTTTACATGATCTTTTTTATTTTCCTTTGGTAGTCCTGGAAATGGAACCTAGGGGTGTTCAACCTCCAAGCTACACTCCCAGTCCTATTTTATTTTTTACTTTGAAACAGTATTTCAAAAAGTTGTTAAGGGTCTCACTAAATTGCTGAGGTTGGCCTGGAACCTACAATCCTCCTGTCTCTGCCTTCCAAATAATATTATAGGCATGTGCCACCATGCCTGACTACATGGATTTTTTTTTTTTTTTCTTTTGGTGTTGGTACTAGGGATTGAGCCCAGGGACATTCTACCTCTGAGCTACATCCCCAGACCTATTTTAGTTTTATTTTCAAACAGGATCTTGCTAGGTTGACGAGAATCTCACTACTTCCTGAAGCTGTCCTCGAACCTATGATCTTCTTGTCTCATCCTCCCAAGTACTGGGATTATAAGCTGCAGCACTACACCAAGCTCTACATGGATCTTTTTTTTGTTTTTGTTTTTGTTTTTTGTGGTACTGGGGATTGAACTCAGGGGCATTCGACCTCCGAGCTATACCCCCAGCCCTATTTTTTTATTCTTTATTTTGAAACAGGGTCTCACTAAGTTGCAGAGTGCCTCACTAGGTAGCTGAGGCTGGCTGCGAACCCGGATCCTCCGGTCTCAGCCTCCCAAATGCTGGGATTACAAGCGTGTGCCACCACGCCCAGCCATGGATCCATTTTAATACTTACAAAATTCTGTGAGATAGTTATTATTTCATTTTATGAAGAAACCGATGAAGGAAAGTTAAGTAGCTTGTATGAGAGTATATGTTAGGCAATAATGAAGAATTACTGGTTGAGAATATATATTTTATATCTTTTTTAAAAATCAAGTCTTTGTTTTATGATATCAAAGATCAAAGGAAACATGAATCAGAAACTTGCCATACTAAAAAAAAAAATCATTATTCTGACTTATATAAGTTGCAGCATTTTTTAATGTAAAATAAATAATTTTCTAGTCATATAACAGTTTTAGTACCATATTGGAAAGTGGTTATCTGGTTTCCACAGGGTCGGAATCTGGCGGATCTTCGCCGTAGCCAGTCCCGGGGCACATTCACCATTAGCACTACTCTTCGCCTAGGGAAACAGATTTTGGAGTCTATTGAAAGCATCCATTCTGTGGGATTCTTGCACCGAGACATCAAACCGGTATGTCCTTTTCTAGCTCAAGCACAGAAGGATCTTGTTTGGTACTTTTAGTGTTATAATAAACACAATAAATTACAAATGTAGTTTTCTGTGTTTGCAGTAATTGAATACAAAAGAATATTTTATTTCTGTAGATGCTTGGAAGCAAAAATGTAACTTACCTCTTAGTTTTTCTTAAAGTGATAATTACAAAGCCGGGAATGGTGGTGCACGCTGGTAGTCCCAGTACTTGGGAGGCTGAGACAGGAGGATCTCAGGTTCAGCATCAGTGAGACCCTGTTTTAAAATTTTAAAAAGTGAGATAGGGCTGGGGATGTAGCTCAGAGGTAGAATGACCCTGGGTTCCATCCCTAGTACCACACACACACACAAAATTAAAGTAATAATTGCAAACTACAACTTAATTTCTAGAGCTTTTATTTGAAACCATGAAAATGATACTTGCCAACTGGGTGCAGTGTTATAGGCCTGCAATCCCAGCTATTTTAGGAGGCTCAGATAGGAGGATCACAAGATTGAAGCCAGACATTGAGACTCCCCCCCTCCGTCTCAAGATAAAATTTTACTTTCCTCCTCCGCTTCTTTGTGTGTGTGTGTGTGTGTGTGTGTGTGTGTGTGTGTGTGTGGTGCTGGGGATGGAACCCAGAGGCATTCTACTTTAGCGGTACACCCTCAGCCTTATTTTTTATTTGGAAACATGGTCTCACAAAGTTGCTGAGATCCTTGCTAAGTTGCAGAGTCTAGCCGGGCGTGGTGGCGCACGCTTGTAATCCCAGCATTTGGGAGGCTGAGACCGGAGGATCCGGGTTCACAGCCAGCCTCAGCTACCTAGTGAGGCCCTCCGCAACTTAGTGAGACCCTGTTTCAAAATAAAGAATAAAAAATAGGGCTGGGGGTATAGCTCAAAGGTAGAATGCCCCTGAGTTCAATCCCAGTACCGCAAAAAAAAAAAAAAGTTGCATAGGCTGGCTTCAAACTTGCGATCTACCTCCAAGTTGCTGCCTCCCAAATTCTGGGATTACAGGCATGAGCCACCATGCCTGGCAAGATAAAATTATAAGAGCTGGGGATATAGCTCAGTGGCAGAATACTTGTCTAGCATGTATGAAGACCTGGGTTCAATCTCTTGTCTCAGACAAACACACACACACACACACGCACACACACACACACACACACACACATTGCTTGCCAGTGAAGTTAATAAAATTGATGCTTTACTTTGTTATGTGGTTAACATTGCTAATTACTGCGCTTCATGTCAATGTAGTTATCCTTTGTATTTATTTTCCTGACACTGGTTAAAATATATTCTGCTTTTAGTTGTTCCCATTGTATTCTCTATTTTTCTAGTCACAAATTGTATTTATAAGAAATCATCAACTGTGAAAGACTTTATTTTTCTCCTGAATGTTGCTGTAGAAATAGTGTTTTTTGCTATTATATTTTTCTTAGAAATTGTCATTTCAATAATTGAAAAATGGTTTTATTTTCTTTTGTTGTTCATGAGGGAAATAAGCCATTTCTGATATACTGTATTTGTTGCAAATTTATCCTATACATTTTTTTTCTGAAATTAAATAGTTTACATTAAAATGAAACTAAAATTGGCATAAGCAGTCAGACTTAATGTTATGTAGCAGTTCTCCTACCCCTCTTTTGTTTTGTTTTTTTGGTACTGGGAATTGAACCCAGGGGCATTCTACCTCTGAGCTACATCTCCAGCCCAATTTTTTATTTATTTTTAAAAGGATCTCACTAAGTTGTGGAGGGCATCACTAAGCAGCTGAGGCTGGCCACGAACTTGAGATCCTCCTGTCTCAGCCTCACAAGTACTGGGATTACAAGAGTGTGCTACTATGCCTGGTTTCCTGCCCTTATTTCTGTCATTATTTTAAAACACTAATGATTGAAAAACTTCCCTTTTGAGGGGAGGGTACTGGGATTTGAACCCAGGGGCATTCTACCTCTGAGCTACACTCAAACCCTTGTTATTTTTTCTTTTAATTTTGAAACAGGGTCTTGCTAAGTTTCTGGATCTTGCTGAGTTGTTGACACTGGCCTCAAACCTGCGATGCTTCTGTCTCAGCCTCCGAAGTACTGGGATTACAGGCGAGTGACACTGTGCACAGCTAGCTTGCATTTTCATCAACTTCCTAGGTAGAATAGCATTTTTTTAAAAAAAGCTAATAATTTGGATTTAACCTTTATGGATTCTTTTGCTTACATATCCAGCTTTGCAAATTTGCAGTTTAACATTACATTAATAATATTCTTTCATTTTTTTTTTTTTAACAGTACGGGGGATTAAACCCAGGGGCATTCTACCTCCGAGCTACACCCCAGTCCTATTTTTTATTCTTTATTTTGAAACAGGGTCTCAATAAGTTGTGGAAGGCCTCACTAAGTAGTTGAAGCTGGCCTTGAACCCGGATCCTCTGGTCTCAGCCTCCCAAGTACTGGGATTACAAGCATGCGCCACCACGCCCAGCGTCTTTATATATTTTTGTAGTACTGGGGATTGAACCCAGGGGTGCAACCACTGAGTTACATCCTTTTGGGTTTTTTGTTTGTTTCTTTGAAACAGAGTCTTGCTAAATTGCTGAGGCTGGCCTCCAACTCATCCTCCCAAGCAGCGGTGATTGCATGCATGTGTCACTATTCCTGGCTGAGGAACTAGAGTTCTAAATTTAGTTAAATCAGTGTTGTGTTGCATGTAACTCCCCTACACCCCCCTCCTATTTTTTTGGCAGTACTGGAGATTGAACCCAGGGACATTATACCTCTGAGCTATAACCACAGCCCTTTTTATTTTTTATTTTGAAACAGGGTCTCATTAAGTTGTAAGGGTCTAAAGGAAGGGTAACATATAAGGACTAAGTATTGTAAGAATATGCATATTTTCCTTCTTTATTTTTCTAGTCGAACTTCGCCATGGGTCGCTTTCCAAGTACATGTAGGAAATGTTACATGCTTGATTTTGGCTTGGCTCGACAATTTACCAATTCCTGTGGTGACGTCAGACCAGTAAGATTTTCTATATTACTATCAAATAATAGACACTTAACCTATTGATTATATAGTATCACTTTTTTTTTAAAGAAATTCAAATTATGTATCAGAATGGATATTATCTAGGTCTGGGGATGTAGCTTATTTATGAAGTGGCATGTAGATATTTTGATTACGTTATAGAATGAAATTAACAAATCTTATTATTGAGGTTATGGCTTTAAAATAATGTACAGCCGGGACCGGGCGTTGTGGCGCATGCTTGTAATTGCAGCATTTAGGAGGCCGAGACTGGAGGATCTGGGTTTGAGGCCAGCCTCAGCTACCTGTGAGGCATTCCACAACTTAGTGAGACCCTGTTTCAAAAAAGAATAAAAAATAGGGCTGGAGGTATAGTTCGGAGGTAGAATGCCCCTGGGTTCAATCCCCAGTACCGCAAAATAAATAAATAAAGAAGGAAGGAGGGAAGGAGGGAAGGAGGGAAGAAGGGAGGGAGGGAAGGAAGAAAGGAAGGAAGGAAGGAAGGAAGGAAGGAAGGAAGGAAGGAAAGAAGGAAGGAAAGAAAGTACAGTTGGGCCTGGGTTCCATCTATAGCACCACAAAAAAAAAAAAAAAAAAGTAATGTACATCAGAGGCAGATTTCAAATGATCTGATAGTAAAAATACATACCATCTATTTGGAATAAGGGGCTTTTTTTTTTTTTTTTTTTTTTTTTTTACAGTCTGATGCCTTTCTGCATGCTACATTTCTTCTATTTCAGTTATTGTACTGTGTGTGTGTGTGTGTGTGTGTGTGTGTGTGTGTGTGTGTTATTGGGGATGGAACCTATAGGCATTATGCTACTAAACTATACCCCCAGCTATATTTTATTTTATTTTTTTTGTGGTACTGGAGATGGAACCAGGGGAATTCTACCTCTGAGCTACACCCCCCAGCCTGATTTTATTCTTTTATTTTGAAACAAGGTTTTACTAAGTTGCAGAGAGCCTCACCAAGTAACTGAGGCACAAACCTTTGACCCTCCTGTCTCAGCTTCCTGGGTACTGGGATTACAAGTGTGTGCCACTATTCCCAGCTTTTATTTTTTATTTTGAAACAGACTCTTACTAAATTGTGGAGGGCCTCATAAATTGCTGAGGCTTAGCCTCCCAGCTACTGGGAGTACAAGCATGTGTCACCACACCTTTTTTTTCCCCCCTGGTGCTGGGATTTGAACCCAGAGACAGTCTACCTTTGACCTACACCCCCAGCCTGATTTTATTTCTTATTTGGAAACGGTCTTGGTAGGTTGATGCAAGTCTCACTACTTGCTGAGACTGTCTTCAGACCTGCAATCCTCCTGTCTTAGCCTCCCAAGTACTGGGATTACAGGTTTGTGCCACCATTCCTGGTGTCACCCCAGCCCTATTTTTTAAATTTTACTTTTTAAATTTGGAAACAGGACCTTGGTAAATTGCTGATACCTTTACTAAGTTGCTCATGCTTTGAACCTGTGGTCCTCTTATTTCAGTATCCCAAGTACTGGGATTAACAGGCATGCACCACCATGCCCAACTCAGTTGTTGTGCTTTTCAATTACTGAATTTTCTTTTTTTTTTTTTTTTGCGGTACTGGAGATGGGATCCAGGGGCATTCTACCTCTAGCTGCACCCCCAGCCCCATTTTTTATTCTTTATTTTGAAACAGGGTCTCACTAAATTGTGAAAGGCCTCACTCAGTAGCTGAGGCTGGCCATGAACCCGGATCCTCTGATCTCAGCCTCCCAAGTACTGGGATTACAAGCGTGTGCCACCATGCCCGGCTTTGGTTTTCTTTCTTGATGTTCTCTATTTGATGTGACATTGTCCTCATAGTTTGCTTCTCTAATCAAGCTTTCCTTTAGTTCTGTGAACATACTTATGATGGCTGCTTTGAAATCTTTCCTCCTTTCCTCTTGAATCCAATATCTAGTCACTTTTTTTTTTTTTTTTTTTTTCAGTACTGGGGATTGAACCCAGGGGCATTCTCCCTCCGGGCTACACTCTCAGTCCTATTTTTATTTTTTATTGTGAAACAGGGTCTTACTAAGTTGCAGAGGGCCTCACTAAGTAGCTGAGGCTGGCCGTGAACCCAGATCCTCCTGTCTCAGCCTCCCAAGTAGTGCAATTATAAGCATGCATTACCACATCCGGCTTTCTAGTCACTTTCGAAGGAATTTTCTGTTCACTGCTTATTTTCCCTATCCATGGGCTGTACTTTCCCATTTCTTCTCATGGCCTGGTGATTTTTTGTTGGAAACCAGGCATTTTATATCTTAGATCCGAAAGGATTATTGCTTAAGGCGCATCTGGGTGATAAGATAGTGTTTGGGGCTAAGGAATTTGATCAAATTTCAGGGGTGGCTGGGCATGGTGGCACACACTTGTAATCCCAGTACTTGGGAGGCTAAGACAGGAGGATCACAGGTTTGTAGCCAACCTCTGAAATTTAGTGAGACCCTGTTTTAAAATAAAAAGAATAAAATAGAGCTGGGGGTATAGCTCAGAGGTAGAATATCCCTGGGTTCCATCCCCAGTACCACCAAAAAAAAAAAATCAGGAGTGGGTGGTCAGATACCAAGGGTGGGGGACTTTTGCTAAAGTGACTTAGCAGGATTCCTAAAACTGGACTAAGCAGTGACAAATAAGGATGCCCCAAAATCCAGGCCTACTTGAGAAGAGGCTTCTTCAGGGGAGCCTCTCCAGAGGTAGATCATGAGAGAAAGTCTTTGCAGAGGCAGTGTGCAAGAAGGGTACTTCTGCTGCCTCTTTACCTGTACTCACTTAGAATTTAGCCTCCTTCCTCATCAACAGGCATCTGTGGCAAGATGAAAAGTGCTGAAGTCTTACTCACTCCAGAAAGAAAGGTCTCTGGGAACTGAAGAAGATTAGCCCTGTCTTCTAAGGTCTAGCAGTCTGTAGTGGAGTCACCTTAGTTGAGCTGGGAGATGGGAAGGAGGAATCCTGGTTCAGATACCACAGACTCTTAACCTTATAACAAAATTTTTTTAAAGTTTTCTGAAAAAGATATTTCCTATTTATTTGCCTTTAGAACTATTTCTAAAGGCTTTAAGTTATAATATTTTGCATAATGTTTACCAGTTTCACTGGGAAGTGGGGGGGGGGGAGTTCCTTAAGCTGGCAGTCAATTGATGTCCCACTACATCCCCTTGATGTTTTTGTTGTTGTTGTTGTTGTTGTTGTTGTTGTTTTTGGTACTGGGAATTGAACCCAGGGAGGTTCTGCCTCTGAGCTATATACCTCCAGCCCTATTTTATTTATTTATTTTTTGTGGTACTGGGGATTGAACCTAGGAACATTCTACCTCTGAGCCACATCCCCAGCCCTATTTCATTTTTCATTTTGAAATAGGGTCTCATTAAGTTACCACACCCTGGCCTCCAACCTATGATCCTTCTGCCTCAGACTCCCAAATATTGGAATTATAGGTGTGTATCACTGTGCTTGGCAACTTTTATAATTTTTGTGTGTGTTGTACTGGGGATTGAATCCAAGAGCCTACCTCCATTCTACCCCCAGCCCTTTTTATGTTTTGTTTTGAAACAGGGTCTTGCTAGATTTTTTAGAGTCTCACTACTTGCTGAGGCTTTCCTCCAACCTGTGATCTTCCTGTTTCAGCCTCCCATGTACTGAGATTACAGACATTCACCACCATGGCCAGCTTGAAGTTTACTTTCTACCTCTGAGCTACTACACCCCCAGCCCTATTTTTTATTTTATTTTTATTTTTTATGTTGAAACAGGGTTTCACTAAGTTGTGGAGGGCCTCACTAAGTAGCTGAGGCTGTCCAGTAACCTGCGATCCTCCTGTCTCAGCCTCCCAAGTACCAGGATTACAACATGTACCACCACACCCAGCTGATGTTTACTTTTTCATCTTTGTTTTAACTTGATTTCTGATTGTGATTTTCATTTCTATCAGATTAGCTTTCTGGAAGTTAAAACACTGGTTTTGATTGAGCTGACTAGAATAATAGTTATATCCATAAGTGCAGATTGTAATTAAAATATACATAAATGTAAGTTGTAATTAAAACATAGACAGGTGAGAATCTTAAGTGCCTAGAAATTATGGGATTGTCTCTTCAGCTGTAGTGATGATCTTGTGCTAATGGATAAGAAAGCAGGTAATGAACTTATATTCTAGGTGATTTTTAGATATAAATATTTTTCCAAATTCCATCTTTATTTCAAGTGTCACATTTTCATTATTATGACATTGCTAAGTTATTGTTTCTTTTTCTTTTTTGGTACTGGGTGTTGAACTCAGGAACATTCTACTGCTGAGCTACACATCCAGCCCTTTTTATTTTTTGGTTTGAAACAGGGCCTCACTAGGTTGCTGAGGATCTTGCTAAATTGCTGAGGCTGGTCTTGAACTTGCAATCCTCTTGTCTCAGCCTCCCCAGTACTGCAATTACAGGTGTGCAGGCATGCACTACTACGCCCTGCTTATTTCTTCACTCATTAGATTTTTTTTTTTTTTTTTGTGGTACTGGGAATTGAACCCAGGGGCATTCTACCTCCGAGCTAGACCTCCAGCCCTATTTTTTATTCTTCTTTATTTTGAAAGACTCTCATTAAGTTGCGGAGTGCCCCACTAGGTAGTTGACGCTGATCTCGAACCCGGATACTCCAGTCTCAGCCTCCCAAATGCTGGGATTACAAGCATGCGCCACCACGCCTGGCACTCATTAGATTTTTTAAGCCGGATACAGTGGCACAGAGTCTCTAATACATGGTTCTGTTGCTTTTTTTTTTTTTTTTTTTTTTGCGGTACTGGGGATTGAACTCAGGGGCTGT
>PVLC010020549.1:0-29110 GCA_004027655.1 Graphiurus murinus | reverse complement strand
GTGATAGTTCAATACACGTATACAATGTATAATGATCAAATCAAAGGGATGAGCATGTCTATCTCCTTAAACATTTATCATTTCTTTATAATGGGAAACTTTGAACTCCCGAGGTTGAACTTTTTCAGTAGTTTAATGGTGACAAAAGTAATACCAGTGTTTGAGGGATTCTTGAAGGAATGGTTGGAACATGTATGTACAGAGTCTAATGAGCACTGGAAAATATTAATTCCTCTTCTCACAATTTATGGATAAAAGCCTAAAGAAAGGAAATGGTGGCAGGATGGAGGGAATCCTGCTATGAAGACTTTACGGGGTGGAATGATTGAAATTTGATTGGATGAGGACTTCGAAGTTGATGACCCTGGGGAGGGAAGGGATAATGAAGCTGTTAACTGAGGAAGGAGCCACAGGAGGAGAGAGATTAATTAATTGTGTTTTAGATAAATTGAACCTGGGGAGTCTATGGAACATTTGGGTTGAAATGTCCTACTGGCATCCAAAGAAGTATGTGAGGAGATCAACTAGGGACAGAGATATAGTTTGGATCGCCATCCTCTCATAAGGACAAGTGAAGCCAGGAAAGTGTTGGGGTTTTTTTTTGGAGAGATCCTGCAGTGTGAAAGAGGATAAGGCCCAGGATGGTTAAGGCTGGGATGAGGAAGGAAGGAGAGATGGAAGGTGAGCCAGCTGGGAAGAGGGGGAAGGAAGAGTCAGAAGAGAACATGTCAACCACGGACACATGGAGGATGAACAGGGAGGAGCATTTCCAGAAGGAAGAGATTATGGCAGCAAGATCAAGCAGAAGAAAAATGAAGGAAATCCTTGGCTTGTGTAATATGAAGTTTACTAGGGAACTTTAGGAGAGCAGTTTGATGAGAAAGCCAAACTCACAAAGTCTCATTTGCCCTCTTACCTATACCCTGCTAACTTTCATGATGGTTCCAACCCACCAAGGAAATATTAAATGATATTTATAACAAAGAAGGTGTGTTTGCATTCAGGATGAGGTATTTCTAGAGAATATGCTGTGAGCTAAACCTGCTTTTCTTGTCATGTGAATGATATAGGAGAGTATTATTCTCCTGACTCGGGGCCTTGTGCCCAACTCTTTATAGGCATGAACACAAGCTCCATATTGAATTAATTAATTATAAATGGTAACCATGTATAATATAAATCCTCTTCAAGTATACATAATTAAACAGGGTAATACAAAAACCACTTGCATAAATTATGTTTAATATGAGGGAATAGCATAAATATTAAACAAAGTTATTGTTTTATCTCCTGACATTCATTCTCATTGGCAGGTGATGGGAATTTTAGCATCATGGAATCAGAGGGAATCTTTTGGAAAGTATTTAACAGATATCTCTGAGAAGATTCTCTGAGGAGGTTAGTGGGACACTTAAATTCCTTTATGAGGACCGGATGGATGATTTTGAGCAAAATGGCTTCTTTTTCTTATAACATTTTCCATAGTAGATTGTGAGTCTAAGATGTTGCCTTTTCTGCTAGCATTAAGAATGTTTTCTGTTTTTTTAACCTGCCATTGCACCAGAATTAGCACCCTCCCCTTACATGTCATGGTTGTTCACAGAATATGCACTTTGAACCATTTTTAAATGTTGCTTTTCTCATGTTACTGCTCTACAGTGTCAAAAATTCCTCAAGTTTCATGGTAGACATCAAATTTTGATCCAGATCTGTGGAAAGTTTTAGTAAATCACCATTGTTTTCACTCTTTTGAAGGAAACTTTTGAGAAGTGATGTCCTATGTGTTTATGGAGAACTGAGAGTGATGTTTAATAAGCATTGAGAATTTCTCATTTGTAATGGCAAATGTATACTTGTGTTATAATTTGGAAGTATAAAAACTTCCTATATGTTAACTTGAAATCTTACAGTGTTTTCTTATATATAATAGTAGACTATTTCTTCTTCTTCTTCTTCTTATTATTATTATTATTATTATCATTATTATTATTATTAATTTGATGTGGTACTGGAGATTGAACCCAAGGGTATTCTACCTCTGAACTACACTCCCAGATCTTTTTATTTTTTGTTTTTAAGCAGGATCTTGCTAGGTTGCTGAGAGTCTCATTACATTGCTGAGGCTGATCTCTAACCTGTTACCCTCCTGTCTCAGCCTCCCAAGTACAGGGATTACAGATGTGCATCACCACATTCAGCTATAGAGCTATTATTGTGATTGTGAATTGTTGAAGATCAAGATCAATGAGACTAAATGTCCTTCCTTGTGCAACACAGTTAATGAAGGATAAAATGAGGGGCAGAGCCCAGATCTTCTAACTCCTAAGGTGATGATATTCCCTAGAAGATGTCCCTTCTAATAAA
This sequence comes from Graphiurus murinus, assembly GCA_004027655.1. Classification (NCBI taxonomy): domain Eukaryota; kingdom Metazoa; phylum Chordata; class Mammalia; order Rodentia; family Gliridae; genus Graphiurus; species Graphiurus murinus. Next base: position 26,746 of record PVLC010020549.1, on the reverse strand, counting down.
GCAGTTCCCATCTCCTTTCCGATATCACATACTTACTCAAATGTTGGTATAATTGCTCAAAATATGTTTAGAAAACTTTCCTTTAGGTATGTTTTCTCAGTCACAATGGAAGTGGTCTCAATACCATCCACCTTCTCCCTCTCTTTCTCATGGACCCTGTGGGATCAGTGTGGTGCCTTCTGTTGCAGACAGACATTTGGGAGAGGTCTGTGCATGGCTGGGGGGAGCCAGGGGCCACACTAATACTAATGGTCAGAGATCTCTTGTGAAGCCTCTTAGGTTGCTGCCAGAGTCACCTGGGGACACTTGTTTTGTGCTCTCCTGCTCTCACTGTTAATAGTTAATCACAGGGGGATAGTGAGCCTAGCTCCCTTATTAGGGATTATGGAACATCAAATTTCTAGAAGTCAAGCACTAACTATCCTTTCCTTATAAAAGCATAGCAACACACTCCAAATATTTTCATGAAAATGATTATAATTTTATTTTAACATTTTGGTTTTAATAAAAGTACATGTTATTTCTTTGAAGATTTTACTCATGTGGGATTTCTCATTTCCTTATAATATCAATAGAGTTGGGGACTGACCTAAAATGACATCTAGACTATGAAAGGATATCATTTATATTGATGATAAACAGAAATGGAAGGAGAGGAATGGTTATGACAAATTTGAGTGAATCACCAAGTAAGATAGTTTGATCTCTTTCTGAGTATGTCCAAAAACAATATATTATCTTATCCAAAGGGAAATGATGCTATTATGCTTTTTCCATCTTTCCAAAATAGGGCATGTTTTTCTGAGTAATTCTATTTTAGTAGATATGATGAATTAGCCCTCCTCAGCTCTCCACATTCTCCTTGACTAAGGTTAAGCATCTTCACAATGACTGGCCCAAGAAAAGTATATTCTGCTCACTAGAGATTAAAATTTAAAAATTAAATAATCTTTAAGATCTGCATTTAGATTCTACCAAAGAAAGTAAAGGGCAGTATGTTTGTATCTATATGAAGATACATAAGGAGACCATTACTTCAAAGATGCTGAAGGTACCTTATCCCCAAAGTGCGTGTGTGTGTGTGTGTGTGTGTGTGCACATGTGTGTGTATGTGTGTATGTGTGTGTTGGGAAGAAGAAACTGGGAATCATGTTTTGAAATGAGGTAAAAGAGGTTAGACAATACACAAGAAGGATCAGTAGTGGTGGTAGAGGCAACAGGGAGAGGATAACTGCATAAAGTAGTCAGAACCTGACCTGAACATCCATGATCTAATTAGGAGCTTGGAAGAAGATCATCATGTGAACAAGAGGCAAGAGCTCATTCCCATTGGCTTTGTGTAGAGTTAGAGACAGAGGCAGGGGTTTAGGACACAAACCAGGCAGGTCTGCTTCCAACTTGCCGTTGGAACCCTCTCCTGATCACAGCAGGAGACGGATACTCCATCTTTGGTATTCAGGTGAGACGAACCCAAACAACTTGTGTGCAGTGCTGCCCAGAAACAAATGGATGGAAGGGTTACTCTCAGTACCTGGGCTTTACTGTCATTACTTCCACATCTGTATAAGACAGGCATTATCTTCCTAAAAGTAATTTTTAACCACTTCAATTCAGGGATTCCTAAATGTGTTGGTTCCACAACTCCCTGAAGGTTCCCACTATGCTCCAGGGTCTTTAAGGAATTTTCAGTCCATCTTATAGGTTTCAACACTATCCAAACCCTTTGAGATTCTTTCTAGCTCCAACCTTCTATTAGGTTTAGGATCCATTATCTGAAAATTTTAGGGTCAAATGTATTTCTGAGTTCAAATGTTCTCAGATTTTAGAATAACAACAACAATTAATAATAATAATAATAATAATAATAATAATAATAATAATAATGATGATGATAGCATAATATATCTAGCAGTGCATCCAGTAACCAAAATAATATTTTTGTAACCAAAACTTTGTGGGTGTAGGCATTGTATGTTAGTAATCTGAATTTGTGAACACCTAGCACAGTGTTGGGCACATGGTCTTGAAACTTTTATTCCTCAGTTTCCTGGGAACCAAACCCTTTCAGTTTTCTTTTAAATGCTCTGAATCTCCCTTTCATTTGTCTTTTTCCTTTGTTCAGTCCTTTGGGGTCACCTACATTCATTTTTCTTTCTTCTCTTTTTATTCCTCATAGGGCCTTGGGTTCAATGGCTTCAACCATTCCCTACAATGGATGGCTTCCCCATATATTTGATCTCTCCCTTCAACCCAATTCCTGGCTATGACTTGGATGGTCCATGTGGAACTCAAAGTAAGTTTATCTCTTAAAACAAAACAAAACACCTCATCCTACCATGTCATCTAAAGGTGCTCTTCAATGATCTCATTCTGGATAAATATCCCAGGTGGAAAACTTGAACTTCATCTCCCTTTCCTGCCACATCTAAGGAGTATTTAAGTACAGAAACTGTAAAATTTATATTTCATTTTTTTTAATTGTCCCTCAAAATCTCATCACCATTGCTTCGATTTAGGTTTGCATCCCTATTTTGGCCTACAGCAACAGTTTCCTAACTCTCTCATCACACTGACATTTTAGGGGAAGACAAGCCAGATGTTTTGCAGACTGATCCACAATTTGGGTTTCCTATGTTTAGATTCAAGTTATACATTTTTGGCAGAAATAATACATAAGTAATGTATCCTTCCTTCTCTGTGCATCACATTAGAAAGCACATGATGCCTTTTTGTAATTAATAAGTAATTTGTGGGAAGATATTTTGAGACTATGTAAATATCTTATTTCCTCATCAAATTTTCACCAAGTAGTTATATCAACCAGTGATGATTCTTGCCTAAATAAATTATTACTATGATTGGTTGTGAAATGACAATATTCTTACTCCTTCAATCCTTATACATTTTGTAGTCGTTATCTACTTTAATTAATTTGATAAGGTAAGTATCAGTTTAGACTCTTGAATTCTTATTTTATTCAGTGAGGTATAATCTTTCACTGTCATTATTTTGATATTTAAATTCTCTTATATTTGGCCACTGAGAGTCTCTTTAAGCTGGGGCCTTTGTCCTTTTGCCATGTTTTCATAATTTAATGAGCATTCCATCTATTTTTGGCATAAGGAGATGTTAAACCACCTTCATTTTTGATTAACATTTTGACATTTTGACTGGCTAAAAAAATCATAGATTAGGAGGTTTTTTTTTTTTTCTGTATTTAAAAGATGCCTTTCCATTGTTTTCTGAAATCCATTGTTTTTATTGATAAATCATCTCTGAGACTTACTATGGTTTCTTTGATAGCAAAGTGTTTTTTGTGTCTATTCTTTATTCTTAAAATTTTCTATTTCTCTTTGATTTTTGGTATTGTTATATGTTACGCCTAGATATCTTTATCCTGCTTAGGTTTTTAAAGTTTACTGAATCTATGATTTGATGTCTTTCAGTTTTGGAAATTCTCAACTCATGTTTCTTTAAATATTATTTCTGTCTCAAGTTCACTCCCCTTTCGTGGGGAGACTCTAATGACAAATGATGGACATTTTTACTATATACTGTATATCTTGTGTTTTTTCTCTCTGACTTCCATATTTTTTATCTCTGTAGCTCAATCTGAATACTTTAAACTGACCTGTCTTCTAGCTTATAAAGATAGATTTTCTACAACATGTAATCTGCTATCTAATTGTACAGAATAATGTGTTTCATTGTGGTATATTTGTGCAGTATCAAATTCTTAAGTCATTCTATTGAATTCTTAATTTTAGTTATCATATTTTTCAGTTCAGAAATTTCCATTTGACTTTTTAATATAGACCATAAGTCTCTGCTGAAATTCTTTATATTTTACACCATAGTTATTTTAATGTCCCTATCTAATAATTCTAATATTTAACTCATCTGCAGATCTATTTCTACTTGCCTTTGGCCATTGTTTTTTTTAAACATGCTTTATAAGTTTTAATCAGATTCTGGACATGGTATTTTAATTATATTAAAATGTATACTAGTCCTAGGCATCTTTACAAAGGGATTTAAATCAGAATATTATAATACAATATAATTATAATACATGTATATCCATATTTATAGCAATACAATTCACAATAGCCAAATCATGGAATCAACCTAGGTGTCTATCAACAAATGAATGGATGACAAAATTATGAGATATACACTTAATGGAATTCTACTCAGCAATAATGAAGAACAAATATGCCATTTGCATAGAAATGGATGGACCTGGATGACATTAAGTGAGATTAGCTAGTCACAGAAAGTGAAGGGCCATATGTTTTCTCTCATATGTGGAAACTAGGAAATGATCGAGATACAAGAGGGATGTTAAAGGAGGAGAAACCCTGGTGGAATGATGGAGGGGGTCTAGGGAAGGTTGGTGGTGAGGGGTAGGGAGAATTCATGAAGGAAATACTTCCACTGATGTTACGTACATATGTGAAAGTATCAATACCAATCTTAATAGCATGTAGGGGGAAGAGGAAGAATTAGGGAGAGGATGGGGGGGGCAAAGCTCACCAAGTACTGTGTGCATGTGTGTCACTATCACTCTGAATTACATTATGAAGTGAGACAACGTTGTACCAATAAAAGTATATTTAAAAATAAAAGCTTTTATAAAATTCAAAAAATTATGGAGTCTGGAAGGTGTTATCTTTCTCATAAGAATATTAAGGTCTGATCTTACAGCAGAGATTATATGTAGATCACCTCAATCTTAAAGATTTATTTTATGGCTGTTCTATTTCATTTTGTCTTTACTCCTAGGATATAGACTTTCTGTTACTCAACTGAGAGTCTGGAATGCTTACAAGGGCTGTTCCATGTCAGCAGGCTTTGAACACTTATCTCTGAGTCCTCCGAACATGAGTCTTCTAAAATCTCTGCTCAGTCTATTGGCTTTCTAGCTGTTAGTTCCTGATGATTTTGTGGAGCCATACTTTGGGTGCATCTTAGAAACTCGCCAAAACCTTAAGTAGACCAAATAGAGACTGCCAAGCTGACTTCCTGTGTTTTCCTTCTTTCAGGTTTTGCCCCTCAAATCCTAGCTGCTTCAGCTGTCCTGAACCCTCACATTTGTCTTTCTGGACCATCAGAACTGCTGCTTTTGCTAGGATTGTAGTCCCTCATGCTAAAACCTGGCAAATGCCCATGGATCTCACTCGGTGTATTTCCTTTCTCTCAAGTGATCAGAAACCTTATAAGTACTCTCTGTGTTGCTTGCTTTCCATTATTTTAAACACATTTTATGTATCTTATTCAGGTTTTATAGCAGATTTTAATAGTTTACAAATTAAACTTGTTGCTTTTTAGCAATTATGCTAAACATTTCTAAAATATTTTTCAAGCTCTCGGCCGTGGTTTGGATGTGTCCTCCTGAAATTACATGTGTTGGAAACTTGATCTTCACTGTGACAGTGTTGGGAAGTAAAATCTAAGGGGAGGTGTTTGGGTCATGAAAATGGGTGACATAAAAAGATGAGTTCTTGCCGGGCGTGGTGGCGCACGCTTGTAATCCCAGCATTCGGGAGGCTGAGACCGGAGGATCCGGGTTCGCGGCCAGCCTCAGCTACCTAGTGAGGCACTCTGCAACTTAGTGAGACCCGGTTTCGAAATAAAGAATAAAAAATAGGGCTAGGGGTGTAGCTCGGAGGTAGAATGCCCCTGAGTTCAATCCCTAGTACCGCAAAAAAAAAAAAAAAAAAAAAAAAAAGATGAGTTCTTGTCCTCCTGCATGGGATGATGTAACAAGAAGATCCTCACAGGATGCTGGCCTCTGGATCTTGGACCTAGCAGCTGCCAGAATCATGAGGCAATAAATCATTTATTCATTAAAAACTTCCCATTCTAGGGTATTTTATTATATCATGTTATAGTTTGGACACATAATGTTACCCAAAGGCTCGTTTGTTGAAGTTATGATCCCTAGCTGGTAGCACCTTTGAAAGTGGTGGAAACTTTAGGAGGTGGGGCATAGTTGGAGGAAGTAGATCTCCAGGGATGTCCTTGAAGGTAATATATTGTCCCTAACTCCTTCTCTTTTTGCTTCCTGACCACCATGAGGTAAGTTGCTCTGTTCCACCAGGTGCTTCCTGCAACAGTTTTCAGCATCACTGAAGGCCCAAGGCAATAAGGTCAAGTGACCATGGACTACAGCCTCTGAAATGGTGAATCAAAATGAATCTTTCCTTCTTTAAATTGATTTTCTCAGGTATTTTGTCACAGCAATGAAAAACAAAATAACACATAGCAGCACAAAACAGACTAAGACACTCTTCTTATGTTACTGATTTTTAATATTATATCATTGTGGTTAAAGAATATATAGTCTGTGTGGTATTTTACCTTGGATCAGCTGAACATATCATTTTTTAAGTCAAATGTAGCTTAATACTGACATTTTGAAAAGCTTCAATTTATAATTCCTTTCCAACGTATTAATGCTTTATAGCCTATACTATGGAGACTTTTATAGTATATATACTTAAAAATTACTACATATTCTGTATTGATTGGAAGTATTCTTTAGTTTCTCTTTCTCTTTTAAGTTGGTTTGTGGCATCACCTTTGAATTGGCCACTGTAAACATAGTGCACTCTTTTCATCTTTCTAAAAAGAGCTCTTTACACTAGAAGCCCCACACCTTCTTTCTGTGTGATAGAACTGACTCTGCTTTCATCAGCTACTACTACCCATTCTCTTTTTTCTCCCTCCATATAAGTACTGCTGAGGATGGGAAAGAGGTGGCCCAAATCAATATATCACAGTGCCAAATTGAAGTCTAAGGCAAAAGGAAAAAACAATAATACTGTTCCTTTCTTTATTTAATATTTTAGTATTTGATTCATTATAGATGTTTTGTCTTCACTTTGATTTTTTAAAATATTGCATTAAAATACTACTTAACTTGATCACTGAGTTTTTAGAGCCTTCTTAAATGTTGTACCCTGGGGCCTCATCCTACTTGGTTCTCAGGTGCTCAGCTTTGCAGGCAGTGCAGAAGCTGGTGAAAGCCTCTCTCTTCTCTCTGTGAAGAGTAGGGCTAGGGATTCCTGAAGTATTTTAAGCTAATGCTCTGTAAGCCGGCAAATCAGGGTGAAACACACAGAAATGAGGAGATGAGAGTATCTCTCTTCCACCAGTAATTGACCAGGTAGAAAGATTTCTTACTCCAGGCAAGAGAAGGATTAGGCTCCACAGAAAGGATAAGGCAGAGTAATCACCATATAGACTCCATCCCTTCCCTGTCCTGTGTGTTCCTAGAGTGGAGAGGAACAGAAGAAGAGGATACCATATCTTCTCCACACTATAGACCTATCTGTTCCATCTCCATAAGGGAGAGCTAAGAATAGATCCATAGTGAAGCTGAGTTTGAAGTCTTAACTGAACATTTAATAATCAACAGAGAACAAAGACTTAAGGTATTCGTCCAAGTTGTCATTAAAGAATGCTAATGTGTGCTTTAATAATAAAAGGTAACAGTTCTTAGATGATAAAACCATTTCATACCCAGTTAATACCCCATAAGACTAGGCTACATATATATTGATAATAAGCAAAACTTATTAAAGGTATTATTTCAATTTCTCATATCATTTCTTAATTTTCATCTATCTGATCTATAAGATTTTTGAGAGAGATGGATTAAATCTACAATTACTATTCCTGACTCAGCTATTATTTGCTTTGGTTCTGCTTTGTAAATTTTCAGGCTATCTTATTATCATATATGTTTATGATTACACATTATTGATATTTCTTTTAAATATTTTTCTTATGATTTAAATCCTTTTTTATTTATTAAAATTTTCAGTCTAGTTCTTTTTGGGTTCATATTTACCTAGAATATTTTTCTGATACATAATTTCTTAAATTTTCAGTGTTTCTTATGTTGGAATTTGTTTTTGAAGTTTAATATTTTCTATTTACTATTCATTCTTTGCTTTTCTTCCCCTCACCCATTTTCCACTGGATAAATTAAATCAAATTTTGTGTCTCTGAAGAGTTCTATTTTTGTTCTTTTAATGAATACCCCTAACTTATTTATACTCACATTTCTGCACAGTTTCCTTCCATCAACATCAAAGGCTTATCATAGACATCTCTCCCCTGAACATGACAAGAATTTCAGCACTCTCTCACTTCCTCTGGCTCTATGCTTCTGCTTTTTCTCTGTGTAAGCATTTGGAATTTCAAAATGATCTTTGATATCTTAAATATCACTCTATTAGACTTTTAAGTCTTTCCTTAATTTGGGGGAATTCTCTATCATCACTTATTTACTATTTCATCCACATCTTTTCTCTTTCACATTGGGCCACAGTTTGGAAATTGCTCCTCAATGCCCCTTTTTTATTTTTATTTCATCATTTTATCTCTCCCAATACCATCTGTTCTGTGGTTGTATCCATTTGCCTTTTCAGCCAATCCCATCTTTTGTTTTTAATTCAACTGTTATATTTTTCATACCCAGTGATTCTTATTTATTTTCCTTTGTGACATTTGTTCCCACTTAGTGCTTACATAGTCCACTCTTATTCTCTCTTTCTGAAGATGTTTATTGTGGTTGTTTTGAACTCTTGTCTTTGGCTTTCTTGATATGAGCCATTCCAATTGCTGTTTATATTGGTGATCTTCTTGGTTGTCATATTCTCTCTCTCCTTGTTTCCTAGGGATCCTTAGCTGCCTTTGCTAGTCCTGTCAATAGGAAGGAAGGGCAAAGGTCAGGATCTTGACTTATGCTCTTTTGGGGAAGCCCTCCTCCCCATAGGCCATTTTAGGAAACAATAACTTCTAAACGTAAGTTTTTTGGGTTTATCATCACCCTGTCTTTTCCTTTTCACAAGTTTTAACTCCAAAGCAGTTTGGTCCGGACACAGCCTGCCAGTGCAGAGAGAGGAGGGAGGGAATTCTGATGGGCTCTGCCAGCCCACCTGTGCTCCCTGATATCACTTCCCCTCCCTCACCTGGCTCCTCGTCTCTGGTCTAGCCTCAGTATCCCAGAATGGCTCTAGACTTTCACGGCTGCCTTACTGACTCATAGTAGTTTCAGTACAGCAAAGAAAGGTGCATATGGGGGAGAAAAATCAAACGACCTTTTCTCCTTCTATTCTCTTATAGAGGTCATTATCCCTCCTGTGCACAAGCTGCCATTTCCCTTTCCCCACTCTTGGACCACCTTCCACCTCCATTAGACTTTCTTCCAGGCTTTGAGCTTCTTGCATGGACGAGAGGGTGAATCTCTGCTACCCATCAACCTCTTTATAATCTCAGAGTCATCGCCTATGTTTCTTTTGGGAGATGGAAACGATGGCTCATGCTCATTCACCATTACAACCAGGGCTGTGAACAAATGCTCTACTTCTCATGGATGAGAAATTAAGGCCTAAAACTATTGTGTCCATTAGAGGCAAATTTTTGTAGCAAAATTATTGTAAATGGCCCCAACACATGCAGGGTTAACAAATAAAACAAAACACAACTTTAAGCTCTTTTATAGAATCTTCAGGATTTTTCCCCTCTAGGTTTCTATTTAATATTAATTTTTACCTCAGGGGGAAAAAGGACCTTATGGAAAAATCCTGTATTCTTCCTTCCCCCATTTATATTAAATAACACAAAATTATTTTAATAATGCAATATGGAATCTAGAGACAAAACACTTTGGTCTACGAAAGGGAACCAATTTATATCATAAATCACATTCTTTTGCTCCTTCCAGCAATTTCCCTTTTCCCTGGGAGGGGGGGGGTACTATTATGTTCTATCTGTGGCTCTTTGTGTAATTTTAATTTATCATTAAGTAACACTTTGCTTTTTAACATAAAGAATTCAGTGTGCTTGATGGAGCAGTGCTCCATGGAAAGTTAGTTCCCAGCAACAACTGTTTGGAGCAGAGGAGTTTATTAATTTATCAGAACCTTATGTTCAATTTCAGATTTCTCCATGTAGGAACCAACAATCAGCTGCACCTGTTGCCAATTAAAGTATTAATGACACATCAATCAAAGAAAAATCGCTGGGAATGGAGATTACACAAGCTCTGTGCTCATGTCAGTTTTTGGAAGTCATCCCTTATTTCAAAAATAAGTGAGAGCTACAAACCATACCCTTCAATCTGCATTCTCTCTCTACTTTTCTTCTAAAATGATTTTAGTAGCTGAGCACCTTGGATGGTGAGGCCAAATGCATTTTACACCAGAGGAAACTGTTGTCTGGTATTTAAATAGCAATAGCATGGCTATCCCTGTGAACTGTGGTAGGGCTCTGTTAACATTTTCATGAATCTTGGAAAAAGTTAATTGCCGGGTTTACAAAAAGCAGGGCAGCCTCAGCTGCTCAGGATGGATGGAATCTCCACTGCTGGTTTAGGATTCTGTGTTTATTTAGAATAAATTCATGGAGAGTCCAGAAGAAGAGACTGGGCCTCTCAATTCCACAGGAGTAGGTGAATGTTTTCTAGGTGATGGCTGGGATTGAGTTTGGGGATAAGAAGAGAGGTCAGGGACAGAGACGTTTGAAGGACATAGGCTATAAAAGCAGCCAGATGTGTTAAAATCCTGGGCTGACTTCTGTCTGTGGCCTTGATATCCTTAGTTAATCATTCTAGGAAAACGATTTCTTGTTGCTTCAGGTTCCAACTCTGTAAAATGGGCAGATGGGACATAAAGTGGAGAGTTTTAGCATATCTGAGGGTTTCTGGAAGGCTTGGAAAGAAAGGTATTGATCCTAGGGGAAACAATAGTAGATATCAAAATAATATGTATGGATCAGTGGAACAAAGAAGGCATGCCACAGCACCTGCCTCTAAGCTTCTAATTGAGATACAATGTAAATATACCTGAAGCTTCCCTAATGATATAAATTCAGCTAATCCTAGTATCTTAGGTCCCTGCTTCAAAATGCAATCTCACCATAACATCACCTATGAGTTTTATAAATTAGCCTAGAAAGCAAACAGTCCCTGTCTTAAGATCACCTACTTGATCTCATTGTCTAACTTAATTACAACTAGAGTTTGGATGAGTGTCCTCTAAAGGTGCATATGTAAAGTCTTGGTCCTCCAAGTGGTAATAATGGGAGATGCTGTAGGCCTTTAGAGGTTGGGCCTTGTGGGAGGTCCTTAGGTCATTAGAGAAGCATCCTCAAGGGACACTCTAGGACTCTGCCCAATCTTCTCTCTCTTTCTCTCTGCTTTCTGCTCAAGAAGTGAACACTTACTCTAATACACTCTCCCACCATGATGAGCCATCCTTACCAAAGGCTCAACCAATGGGCCCCCCCAGTCTTGGATTGAACCATCAGAGCCATAAGCTAACATAAACCTCTTTTTACTTCATGAGCTGCCAGTGTTAGGATTTTTATGATAGGTATGCAAAATTGACTAATACAATAACAGGGCATCTTGAATTATCTCAAAAGTTTCCTAGTTATCCTCAGACTATACTTAAAGAACGCATTGTAATATAACAAATGTGCCAAGAACTCAACTATGTTGGACGACCAAAGAGGGAGAAAGAGAGAAATCCATATAGTAGTTTTCAGTGCTGGATGGTTTGAAGTTACTACTTTCATGGTCAGGATTTCACTTCCTTCATTGTAGTATACTTAAACATACATATTTTGCTTTCCTTTCCCATCATTTTTTTCCTTTACAGATCTACCTTTTGTCCATTCATTGTGGCACAATGAGATTATTAATAATAATAACAACCCAGTTTCCCTTACTACCTTTCTACTGCCTAGCCTTAAGTCCCTGGTCACTGTGTAAGACCACTGATAGCACCTCATCCTCATCCTCAGGCAACAAAGACTGGTCCACAGGAGGCACCTGTCCTGAGAAAGGCCAAACACATCGTTTGCTATGGAATTCCATGCCTCAAAAGTTAGTTCTCCCCTGGGATTTCTTAGCCAGGGCTTCTAGAGGCTGCTTTTCACTGGAGGTGGTCCCTCCTGTAGGACTATTATAGCATATGAGGCATCATTGGGCAAAGAGAAGAGAAACACAAAATGAGAGGGAAGGATGGCGGGAGAATTCACAGGCAGAGAACTCCTGGTTTCAGTCCCTGTGGTCTTGGCTTCTGCAGCCCTTCTTCTTTCACTTCTGAATGTTCCATAGCATCTTTCCCAGCCTTGCAAGCCAATGTGATTTGTGAAGCTCTTTTGAATTAGGTTGTTTCTTACAACTAAAAGAACCAAACTAATAATTTGTGCCACAGGTTCTGAAACATTCTTTTCATAGCCCCTGCCATCTCTCACTCCGATTATATCTGTACCTGTTCTGAAGGATAACTAATGTATGAAGATGTGCAAATATCTTCTTGGCAATTCCAATGTAGCATTCATATCATGACTTACATGACCTAGTCACATGATGTTAGTCAGGCACAAATTACATGGATTTCACCCATGACCAAATAGAGCCACACTATACAGGTTGTAAATTTCTAGCACAACCACCCCTGTTCATCTGAAGAGAACAAGTATAGATATAATTGTAGAATTCTCTGGGCTGCACAAACATACTGAAAATCAGTTTCAGTACACTATATGAATATATATGATCCTTGGCCTAGGTACTATGACATTACTCAGCATTTCAGGTTTAACAGTATTCCTGGCTTCTACCCACTGAGTGCTGGTAGCAACACTTTTCCAGTTGTCCTTATAAACTGGGTGTGGTGGTGCACACCTATAATCCCAGTACTTGGGAGGCTGAGACAAGAGGAATGCTGGTTTGAGGGCAGCTTTAGCAATTTAGCGAGGTCCTCAGCAACTTAGTGAGACCCTATTTGAAAAATAAAAAAATAAAAGAGAACTGGAGGAGGGGAGTGTACTTCAGAAGTAGAGCATCCCTGGGTTCAATCTGAAGCACCACATACAGACACAAAAAAATGTCCTCAGATATTGCTTGATGTCACCTGGGGAGGGGAAGGGTGAAATCTGTCTGGTTAAGAACCACTAGAGCATACAGAATGTAAGTTTCACAAAAGCATGTTTTCTTTTTTTTTTTTTTTTCAGGAGTCTATTTCCAGGGCCCAGAACAGGGACAGCCTCATAGTATATGCTCAATTTATGTTTATTCAATGAGAACTAAAAGGCCTTTAAGTAAACAGAGGACACTGCTGAAGATGCTGCTAGAATCAAAAAGGAAGAAAAGAAGTCCAAGGCAGAAAAAAATGTGTCACCTTCTAGTTCTATTACAGCCCAGGGTTAAAAGGAAGGAAGAAAAGAAAGGAAGAGAAGAAGAGAAGAGAAAAGAAAAACACAGCACACATAATTTGCAAGCTAAGAATCTCACATAAAGTACAGTTCCTCTTAATGTGGAAAGTAGAGCGTTTGGTCAGGGAGAAGGGGATATGTTGACTTCAGAAATCTTAAAGCACTGTGGTTTTCTATATTCTCATTTTTTTTTTCTTTTTAACAGAATAGTAGAGACCAGCAGTAAGACTGATTTGGAGCCAGGGTAGTTAAAACAGAACCTGGAAGAATTCCATTCCTTGAAAATGATGCCTAGTTTTTGAAGTGTAGTCCGATTTTTACACCTTCACCGAATTTTTTTTTATCTGAAAATGAATTTTTCAGATTAATTTTTTACCTGAAGTAAATGATCAACACAAAAAAGAGCCACCCTTAGCTTCAATCTTTCTCTTATAATTTAAAATTATAGAATTTATAAAGTTTTATAATAATTTTTCTGAAATCAAGGAGTAACTAATATATAAAATGTGCATATATATTCTTGGCAATTCCAATGTAGCATTCATAACATGACTTTATGACCCAGTCATGTGATGTTAGCCATGCCCAAATAGAGCTAGACTATACAGATTTTAAGTTTCCAGCACAACCACCCTTGTTCATCAGAAAAATACTCTAGAACTGGGGTGTAAGCTCAGTGGTAGAGCTTGTCTAGCATGTATAAGGCCCTGAGATCAATTCCCAGAAATACTAAGAAAAAAAGAAAAAATCCAGAGCTGCTTCCAAACTATACAACCACCACTCACACTCTCTCTGCTTTCTCAACCTGCCTTGTACCTGCACTGCAAAAGATTATCTAAAGATTATTGTAAATCCTCAAGTTCTGAAAAAGTGTGACTTTCTCTTCAGCTCAATCACCAGCCTGAAACAATTAGTTGACTTCTCAGCAGTGTTTCACACCAAGTAGTTTTGTTTATTTGTTGTTGTAGGGAGTGGAGAGCAATCAAGCCCCAAGGAAAGGTGCTCCTGGGTGGTCAGCCAGGCTCCACCAGCTGAAAGATTCAGTCTCAGCCTCAGCCACAGAACAGGCCATCAAATTTCATGCCTCAATAATATTTAAATCACTGGATGTGGTAGAGAAGCAGGATAGTGCAAAGGCACTCTGCAGTCAGACAAGCCTAGGTTTGCAGATTTACTATCTGGGGGCCCTTGGGCTTGTGAGGTAACTCTCTGAGCCTCAATAGGTACCATGTGTGAAATGTTTATACTGTGATACTCCAAAGGGTGTTATGTTCTACTCCAAAGGGGGTGCCATTGTGATTAACTTCATTCAGGGCCACCTACAAATAATGAAAGCCATGAATGCCAAGATCTAAAATGCATTTTTACCATCTGAATGTCAATAACAGAACACTACTGAGCATTACAGGTTTCAAATGTTTTCATACTTCTGGATTGATCTGTACACCAGATTTGCTTGTAGGCTGCAGGTGGGAGTTAGCACATTGGTTTCCTGGTTAGATTTTTTTTTTTTTTTTTTAACCTTAGTGGTGTCTGGGCTCAGAATTCAAATCTCCAAGGAACCCATGAATATCATGACTACTAATTCGGCTTGCACTCTACTCTCTTCTAGTCTAGACCAGAACTCTCTTGATTCCCTGGCTTTGCCTCTGGGGACAATAGAATCACTCCGTTTAAAGAAGCCAACTAGTATCCTACTGAAAGCTATAAAGCAATGGCCATTAAATTCCAATCAAACTCAAGTAATGAATGCAAATAACTTATTTATATAAGGATCTTTTATCTTGCTAATAGTATATGTGTACTATGGGTAAAGGTTTGTGCTCCCCCAAATTCTTATGTTGAAACTTCATCACTAATGTGATGATATTGGTAGATGAGGCCTTTGGGGGGAGGCATCAGATCGTGAGAGTGGCACCCTCATGAATGGAATCCAGGCCCAGGGGGCAGCCTTGGCCCCACTGCCATGTGATGACACAGCTAGAAGGTGCTATTTATGAGGGACAGGCCCTCACCAGACACCAAAGCTTCTGGTACCTTGGTTTTAGACTTTGCAGAATTTAGAACCCTGAGAAGAAAATGTTCGCTTATTTATAAGCCTCCCAGTTTATGACATTCTGTTAGAGCAGCCTGCATGGACTAATACAATATGCCAAATTAATAGGCAAATCATGGAGAAATCTGAAATCAATAAATAAGAAATCAAGAATTATGAAGGTGCCTTCCTAGAATGAGCCAGTATGTCAATTTCCATTCGATATCTGAATGCTTTACTTTAAAAATAAATATATCTTGGAACGTAGACAATACCACAGCCGCCTATCTTAAAGACTACTTGAACTAACTTTTCTAAAGTACCAGAAAGCTTTAAGTCATTACCATCTGCTTATGCTGCTACAATGAGTACTGTGTAAATTGAAGGAAGCTTTGCCTCTGGCCTTAAGAGGATTTTAATCTACAACACACCCCATTGATACAGATAAACATTATATTATTCTATGGGGAAATATCAGTAGAATATCAGTAACATAGAAATGTCTAATTGTTTATTTGTTTTCATTTCCAGATGGCTAAGTTTGAATAAATAATTGTAATCTAGATAGGTCAGCAGACTTTCCTGAGCCGTGAAGGACTATGTGCTAATTTACAAATATTTTCTGCATCTCTGCTACTACATACTCCAAGCTACCTCATACTCATGTCTTGCCTGAGTGTTGCTTTTGTCTCTTCTGGTCATTTTACCCCTTGAAAAATGCGCCACAGCCTTAACACAGCTCTTATTCTCTATGTCTCTGGGAAACTTTTTGTGATCTTTGAAGTATGGATATGTGGATCTCTCATGTGCTTCCATGGCCCTCAATACCCAACCCTGCTTCATACACTGGGTAGGAATACAATTATTTACATTTTTGAATCTCTACTTGTTTCTAAGTTCTGGCAGGCAGGGCTACATGTTCCTATTTACTGGTTTGGTCCTGACATTTGACGTAGTACTTGGTAAAGAGCAGATATTGTTAAAGCACATTAAAATGGAGACAATGCCAGGAAAAATCCTGAGCAGACAAAACCAGTTAAACCTTAAAAGTAAAATTCACCTTGCTTTCAAACATAAGGGAAACTTGACTTGGATTACTTCTTGTAGATGCTTGTTTTAGAGGAAAACAAAACTTTACTCAACTAGCAGAAGCTGCCGAATCACTTATATATCCAGGGACTTCCTAGCAGGGCAGATCAAATAACTCAACCATTAGCTCTAATCAATCAGATATTGTCTTAGTCTTGCTTCTGCATTGCATTTTGTTCTATAAAAACTTCTCTCTTGCTTGTGTTTTTCACCAGAGTATCGAAACCTCATTCAGCTTGGTGTTTCCTAATTCACAAATGGCTATTTGCTCAAATAAACTCTTTAAAATGTTTATTGTGTCTCAGTTTTTATTTTCAACTATACACAGTAAATATTTTGTTGAATGAGGGGACTTTTCTTTTAGTGGTTTAGTTGCTCTTTGTATTGATGTCTCTACTGACTTCCAAAGTACCTCTGTCTGATGAGACTTTCTGGGACGAGGGGAATACTTTACCTGTGCTTGTGCAATACAGAAAACACTAGCCACATGTAAACACTAAAAATGTGGTGAGTAAGACTATGGAACTAAATCCCTAAGTAGCTCCATGTAGATGGTTGTATCAGAGAGCACAGTCTTAGAAGATCATTATCAGATTTATATGCAGTCAACTTTATTTTTCAGGAAATGGGTCTAGAGCTGTGTCTCCAATAGTAGCCACTAACTATGTGGAGCTATTTAAATTTCAATTAATTAAAATTAAATGTAAGTTAAATATGTAGGTCCTCAATCATGTTAGCCATATTTCAGCTGCTGAAAAGCCAGGTTCAGCTAGTGGCTACCATATTGGGGATCACAGAGGAAATTTCCATTTGTCACAGGAAGCCCTAATGGACAGCAGTGCTTTAGAAAATGGCTTACCTGACTGCAAAGATGCACATTGTCCCCAGTGCCAGGGGTTAGTTGTCACCATCCTCCTCTTGAGTCCCCATTATGAGGACAACAACAAGGAGTCAGAGATCTGGGGTTATAGTTTCCCTAGAAAGCTGATGATATCCAACTTTACTCACCTTATCTGGAATAGGATATTGACCCCTAGATCCCAGGGTGACCATAAATTAGGGACACTGATGAGAACAAAGTAGCTGACACCAGCGCGGAAGTCCAAGTTGACTTGGCTGGCGATCTCTTGTGAGAGAGTGTCAGGGCCAATTTCAATACTCCCAACTCAGACTTCTTATTTATTCCCAGACACGTCAGTCGGCAAGGTTGCAGTGACCTCTTGACCCCTCGCTGCCACCTGAATCCCCGAAGGTCACCTCCTCCCTGAGCATGAGCATCTCTCTTTTCTCTTCATTTGCATTTGGCTGAGGTTGGCCACCCCTCCTCCCCCGCCATACAGTTCTTGGCAGCTGCACCAGTCTTTGTTGCCTCCGGAATGGATAACCACAAAGCTTCCCTGGAAGGCCACCCAGAAGCTTCAGCTGGCGCAGTGTGGCGCTGTCCATCTGCCTAAAGTCACCGGGTACGCTGTGCCAGGAACACCTGCGCTCCCCCGTTGGCCCTGGCTACCTCATCGCTTTGCGGTGACATTCAAGGTGCGGTCCTGAATGCCCGGGCTGGAAGTTGCGGTGGTGTCTCTGTCCCCCTCAGCAACACCACAACAGTGCCATGCTGATCAGCTGAGCACAGTCTCAAGCAGGGGGTTAAAGTCAGGGCATTTTCTGAGGAATTTACTTCTGGGTTTGACAAAGCCAACTTTCCTGTGTTTTGGGACCCAGTGAAAAAGCCATCTGTTAAGTTAGGTTTCTGCCATGAAGGGCAATTTGGGGGAGTGGAGATTTCAATGGTGCCTTTCTGTTCTCATGTACATTCGGAACTTTAAAAATACATTAATAAGAAATGATTTACTGCGAGCCTTTAGTTTCTATTAGGAGTCCTTTGTAGACTTTTTTTTTTTAAGTTGACCTCATCAACTTTGTGACTCTTCCTCACAATGGCTGACAGTCCCTCCCTTAGCATGTCACCTCTTCCTAATCCCAATTTCTTCATCTCCAGCCAGGAGAGGGACATTGCTCCAGTTGTTTTACTTCTCCCATTTATTTCCTCTCATGCCCACTTCACCCCTGTGTTTTATAACCATGACCATTAAAAATTCTTTTAAAAAACACTTAAATACCACCCCTCCCCACTTAAAAATGTCTTGTCAGATTTCTTCCTCTTGTTTGCTTCAGAAAGTGGTGCTTTGATTGTCCATTAGAGAGTTGTTTACATTTCTCCAAAAGCTCCATTTAGTTTCCTTGACAAGGTGGAATAAGTGACTGGCTGTGATGGATAGAGGCACCTGTCCTAATGGCTGCTCACACTGTGCCCACCAGTGCACGTTACATTGATAAATTGACAACAGTTGGGACATGCTCTGCTAGCAGCAAGAATGAGGCTACGAGGACAAACACAGGCGGTTAGACAGTCTGCTTTAATATTCCTGGGAAAGGTGTACAGCCTCCTAATCTAACACCCCAACAGCTGCGGTGAGGAATTAGCGCACAGGCAGAATTTCTTTGTTACCTTGCTGTATACCTCTGCTAGTTAGTCTAGAATTATATCCACTCTAAAAGACTTCTCCGTCTCTCAGCTTGGATGCTTGCAATCCTTAAGTTGAGGGTCCTAAAGAAAACTACCTAATAAGATTAGAATTCTGTGTTATTATAAATGCTTGCATTTTTTAATTCCTGCACCAAAGACTTTTCTTCTCTCCCTGATGAGAAAAAACAACAAGGACAACAGAACGCTACCTATTAGCCACGGGTTAGTAACCAGGGAAAAGTGGGATAGAGCCTCAGCCAATACTAAGTTGCTAATTATCTGGAATAAGGAGCTCAGGAGGTTCCGAATTCGGAGTAATGAAGAGGTAACTGTCTATCACCGCACCCCTCTCGCTGGGGGTCCTAGGAAGGTGTTCAGTTCTTTATTCTGCTAACCCTTTCATTTTCTTTTTTCACTCCACTGGGTTCCTGTAACCTTTCATAATACTGGTGTAGTCCGAGTCTCTTCAGTCTCTTCAGTGGTATTTCCCCACGTTGACAAAGGGCCATCACAGATGGACGGTTCTATAGGCAGATTCCAAATTTCAGAAGCTGCCTCTACCTTGTCCCAGAGAAGTTGAGAGCATCCGGACTGAGTGGCAGATGGGTCTGCTGACACAGCCCGGAAGAGAACCTCAGCAGCAATAATTTCCGCGCAGTCCTTGGCTCCATCCATTACATGCTTATCGTAACTGAAGAGTAATCTCAAGGAACAAATGACCACCGAGAAAATGCTACCACTTAATACAAAGTCATGAGAGAGAGAGAGAGAGAGAGAGAGAGAGAGAGAGAGAGAGAGAGAGAGAGAATGAATATGAGGATAGGAACATGCAGGAGCAAAAAAGAAGCATGGACATAATAATGTTTCCCTGCGCCTCGCTTTCAAATGGCCTAGTTACTGACTTTATGATAAGACACAGTTTGCCTTTGTGATTTGCATGGGTAATGAAGCAATTAGCAGCCATCATATATAAAACATGCTAGTTCTTCATTAGACACCAAACAAAATGGCATAACACGAGGTGGGTAGCGTGGCGGGGCTCAAGCAACTTGCTCGTTCTGTTTACTTTGTATGGAGTTCTGTCGGAGGCCTGGTGGCTCCTGCTTGCATGGCATTAGAAGACTAGACTGTGGTTAGTTTGATGTGAAGGTCTGACTGGCTGGCAGTTGCCTCCACTCCCCACCCCCTAACTGCTACTAAACTTCATTTCAAGTTATAATTATTGACATTGGAAACAGCTACCCGTATGTATCACAACAACAAAGCAACAATTATACAGGATCTGGTGTTTCTCATGCAAATTACAGCAATAAAATACAGGAAAATCCGGCCCACTTACAGACCAGTTTTTGTCTTTGGAGAACACAGTCTGAACTATTTGGTTAACTAAATTAAAATGTAAATCTTGGCTGGCTTTTCTTCTTAGATAGCGATATGAAACAGTTTCTAAAAGACAGAATAAAGCTTAAGGGACCACATTTCAAACAACTTGTCATGATTTTTTTTTTTTAATGAATTAGGTCTGAAAAGCTTAACTGTCTATAACAATCAAGGATTCTAAAATGCTGTTCAAATAGGAAAAGCATAAGAGGAGAGCAAGTCCTATATGTTTACCCCTTATATTTTTGTTTATAAAGGAACTCAGAGCTTTGGAAGATGCACAGTAATAGAGTCCCTTGCGTTTTTACAAGTCAGACCATCTCGCTCTTGTTCCCAGTTGGTGTAAAATGTATAATGAGACATATAACCTAGAGAAGGAGATTAGTGAGCATTAAAACCAAGTTCTTTTACTTTATTAGAGTTGCTTTCCTTCCTGTCTTTGTCTCTTCTTCCACACAAAACCCACTCTGGTGAAAGTGTCACAGTAAGGGAAGTCTAAATTAAAAAGTCCACCACAGTGGCATTAGCATTAAGGAATTGCAAAAGCCGCCACTGCAGCCACATGAAGTCCTGCAAAGAACCAGAAACAATGATTAGCATCGACAGGGAGATGGAATGGTTTCTGATCCATTATCTTACTGCTTTTAAAAAACAAAACCAAGCTGAGCCAAGCACCCCTTAACAGTGCACAAAAAACAGGGTTGGGTCCACGAGGCCCTGCAATCAAATATCACAGAGGACAACATCAAAGAAAACGAGAAGAAAAGCCACCACTCGTGTCCTTGGCCAGGATTCCACTAGCAGCACATTTGCTTTGAAACCCATACCTCTGAGTTTGACCACAAGTAAACTGACCCATACAAAACCACGACAACGGAGCATGCTGACATTTAATTTATGTATTTAATTTTTTTTATACAGGGAAAAGCAATGAGGTGATCGCATCTCATTTATAACAAATCTGATCTTTAAAAGGCAATAATTTTACAAATGCACTTTTGCATTAAGAAGACTGTTATCATAAGGATGGAGCAAACGCTGTGTGGGCAGTCACTCTGACTTATAGCAGCTCCGTACAGCCGCTGCAAGATAACCAAGAGTAATGGCTTTTGATAATCAGGCCACACTATTAATATAACATGAACCACAAGTGCTTTTGTACTGCAGCTCTGGTTAAACTAGCAAATCTCATTGGAATATAAAGAAGGGGTGGGGGTCACGTTCTGTTTCTACTACTTCTGCACTGAAAAATATGCCTCAAGGTGCTGTCTTAGGTGTTTCATGTCTCGGGGAACGCGCAGCAGTGCTGAAGAATGTTTCCCTTTAGAATCTTGGGTCCTTTCTTCTCGGTTCGAGCTCAACCTCTACCCGCTAGGTCAGAATTTAGGTCCATGAAATGTAGCAGATGGATTTCAAATGGCAGTTCTGTTGGCTGGGGGAAGGCGGGTGGAACATGCCGAGGTCCACAGCAAGCTGGGTTTATGCTGGTCTCTCACTGGTCTGTGACTGTTGAAATACTGCTGCGTGTAAAGGGACTCATTTTGGCTGATGTGAGCAAAGGGGGAATGCTGCCCCTTCATCGTAAATGTTAATGTGAAGGAAAATATGAGGGAAGCACTTCTGGTGGTAAGAGTCAGGCAGCATAATCATAACAAGTAAAACCAGGCTTAAGCATGTCACAACAATGTTTATTCATATGGTGACATTTATTGTAACTTTCCTCTAAAAGGCAATGGTTTCTTCCTATTTTAACAACCCAGAAACCATTATGAAGTTATCTTTGGACACATGATGTGTATCTCTGTCATGTCACTCTCCATTTCCAAGGACATGTGCACCAGGGGTGAAATATGTCTTGAAAATCAATGCTCGGGCTATTTCTGTACATTTGAGGAGGTATGGATGTGTTTGGTGAAGAAATATGCGTTTTCTGAATTTCACGATGAGGAGAGAGGGTTAGAGAAGACAGATTAAAGGACTCGAGGCTCAGTAATTATTCAAGAACCCCCGTTCAGGTGCCATGTTTTGTCATAAAATAATGCAAATTGGGAGTAGATCTCTCTGGATGGCTCCAGCATTCATGGCAGGAAAGGAGGGTGAAAGTCCATTGTGCTTTGACTTTGACACACTTGTGGCCTTTGTTATATATTGCCTTCTAAGTGTTATTCATTCATTCATTCTTCATTCATCAAACACTTATTGAGCACTTACTATATGCCAGCTAACAGATCAGGCATGGAAATGGAGGATGAAGTGAATCTGCCTGGATTGGAGACCAGAATCTGGTAAGAAAAAAATAGACTTGCACATACTTAATTATGAAACTTGGTGGAAGAGGATAAGGGGAAGTCTATTTAAGTGGCTATGGATTACATTGAGCAACATGGAATTAATGGAAACTTTGATGTATTTGTTCTGAGTCGTGAAGAATGTGTAGGTTTTGTATACATGCTTTATCTTCCCAACTATGTTGTAAATTCAGTTAGATTAGTCACTATGTCTAGTTTATATTTATATGTAGTACTGTATCAAGCAAATGTTTGGTCTACAAATGCCTTACACTAATTGGTGATTTCTATGGAGTACCTACTGAGTGTAGGCATTGTTATAAGCATATATTATCTTGTTTAAACTTCGTAGGACCTCCTGAAGTATAATCCAAATTAGCACTGCTTTACAAAGGAAACTGAGGCACTGAGAGGTTAACTAAATCACTTAACTTCACAACTCTTAAGTGGAAAAACTGGATTGGAGTCTGGCAGTCTGGTCTGACCACAGAGACGTTCCTTATCCATATACTCTAACTGCCTCTGGTCAATAAAAAGCATTTGAATGTTGAATAAGAGAGCAGGAACTTCTCAGCAATTATAATGTGATTTCATTTACCACTGTAGAATTTCTTAAGAACACTTAGCTCAGGTAACGAAACAAAAAAAATCATCAGAGTGCATTAAAATTGCTTTAGTTATTTATCTCCATAAGAAGAAAAGCCAAGCAAGTGTTGCTCAAATAAACTACTAGAGGTTGAACCCAGGGCTATTCTACCTCTGAGCTACACTCCCAGCCCTCTTTATTTTTATTTTGAATGAGGGTCTTGCTAAGTTGCTAAGAGCCTCACTAAGTTGCTGAGGCTGTCTTGGAACTTGTGATCCTTCTATTCTGTCTTAGCTTCCCAAATACTGAGATTACAGGTGTGCACTACCACACTCAGCTAGTTTTTATTGCTGATCAATACATACCATCCTTGCTCTAGGCATCAAGTCCAGTGTTTATCCTGGCATCTTCATCCCACAGTGTAACGATGAGCATCTTTATAGTGAATATGGCTTCTGTGGACCTGAGTCCCTACTCAGGTTCCACATGAATTGAACACTGATTCTTCCTTGTCAAAAAGGAATTCATTGACATCTAGTTCAGAAAATGAGCAATAGCTTGATCTTGTTGGCACGGATCTCAATGGTGTGGGTTGTAGAGAGTTAGTGGGCCAGTTAGGGGAGAATAAGCAATGGCACCATGTATACAAGCAAGTGAGCTGCATACAGACACCTGCTCAGTTAGGAAAGTGAGGAAACAATGTGCTCATGCAGAGCCAGCATCTGCATTTCACTCGGTTCAACTTCTACTTAAACCCTTTTTGCCACAATACAATTGAACTTGTCTATTTTAAAGAACAAGATAAAGAAAAATGCATAGAAACTTAATATATGACATTTGTTTCCCTAAAAACTGGCAAAAAGCCCAAAACTATAATATTCAGTTTTGTTGAGACTGCTGAAAAATGGCCATTCTTACACATCACTATGGAGTGCAAAAAATGGACTTTTTGGTAGTTTGGAAACTTTCTCCAGAACTATAACAGGTTATGCCCAAAGTACACACATCTCCCTGATTAGTAATTCATCATAAGGAAATAAATAGTTATTAACAAATATTTGTATACAGCAAAGGACACCTAAAATTATTTAAAATATTAAAAACAGAAATAGTCTAAGTATTCAGCAATAGGTCATGACTAAACACATTCCAGTACATCTATAAAATGATAAAAAACAGAGTATAGACTGCACATTCAAAATTATCTAGATTTAGCGTGAAGAAAAAGCACCACAGGAAGAGCTGATATTATATCTTCATAGTAGTCACTGATGCCTTTTTTTTCTTGTTTATATACTTTATAGTTTTCCAAATTTTTTAGCATGAACATATACTGTTTATTGTGAATAAAAAGTATATATGAAGCACTCTTCGGAAGACTGTGGACATGCTGAGGATCGTTCTAGAATGGCCTTTGATTTCCTCTGTGAGGACAAGGCTGAGCCCCTCTGCTCCCAGGGTTCCCATTTCATTGCTGAAACCAGTGATGCTTGTTCCTCACTCTTCCACAGAAAATCCTGAGAAAGGTCCAACTATTTGATGGGGTATGAGAAAGCAGCCATTAGAGGAGCTTAGAAAAGGAGTGAGTGTGAATATTCCTATATATGAGTATGTAAAATAGTATATTTCCAAGAAAAAAATATAAGGACATTGATCCAGGGGACTTGTAAGAAAATTTTGAAAAATTTCCTCCTGCCTGAATTCAACAAGTGTAATTATTTTCTGAGTGAGTCAGCTTATGGACTGTGGACATAGGCATACCATATAGATTGTTTTTTACTTTATAAGTGATAATGTCCAACTTTAACAAGTCAAATATTATGAATAGATTTCAGCACAAAATTTTCAAGATAAGAAGAAAAAGGGGGCAGTAGTATTTAAGGCAGACATGAGCATTCCTTTCCTTGCGGCTTTCCTAGATAAAGTATTGATTTCCCCTGGCTATGCTGGTTGCAATGGCATACTGCTGGCAGCTGCTAATTACTGTCCATTGGCTTGAGAAGACAAAACTGCTGACCCACTCTGTTAATGTTTCTCTCTGGTTTAAACAACTGAATCAAGGCTTGGGGTGTAGCTCAGTGATAGAATGCTTGCCTAGTATGTATGAGGCCCTGGGTTTGATCTTTAGCACTGAAAAAAAAAAAAGAAAGAAATGAATCAAATAATTCTGATTTTCCCAGATATTGACAAATTGCAGCATGACCCTCAACTCTATTCCTGTTTAAATTATTTTGGAAAATGTAATTCCATTGTATTGACAATTGGCATTCATTCATTTATTCAACGTTAATGGAATTCATATTATGTAACAAAACCCAAGAAGTTTTATTTATCCTTGAAATTTTATTTCCAACCTGTTAGGGATTAACTTAAGACTAATTACTTTTCTTATTCTTATGCCCCAAATGGTACATGGCATGTTTATTTTTTAAATTAAAGTGAGGCAAAATAATTTTTTGAGAATTTCATTATATCCCCTGAGATAATTGGAATCATAAAATAACACACCACAGAGGAAAACCTTTACATTCATGCATGTGTGTGCACACAAACTCACGCGTATGAAAATATTCATTATTGGAAATAAACATCATGGATAATCAGGTACATAATGCATATTCAGGAAAGCAACAGAATACTTTAAGTCATTTAAAATCTCATATTTAACTGACAACATAATTTTAATATAGTAATTTGAACAAAATGAAAATATTTAAACTTTTTCAACTTTCAGGTTTGGGTAGCAATAGTACAAAGCTCATGTTAACTTTACTTGTAGTTATAATTATATTAAAACAATTCAATAAAGTGAAACCTATCGCTTAGTTTAATATAAATAAATATATAATTTTATTAAATTTAGATAAATTAATAATTTTAAATAATAAAGGATAGCAGGATATAATAGCACAGTGTATTAGAGAAGTCCTGGCAATGAAAAATTGTCTTGGTATCACAGAAAACTAAAATGGGAATCAGCTTTCTTTAGTACTATCTTCTCATTTTAAAGAGAAGGAAATATGAATAGACAAGTTGAGAAACTAGTCCAGTGTGTGTGTGTGTGTGTGTGTGTGTGTGTGTGTGTGTGTGTGGCACTGGGGATTTAACCCAGGGGCATTCTACGTCTGAGTTACACTCCCAAACCTATTTTATTTTGAAATAGGATCTCACTAAGTTGCAGAGGTTCATGACCAGTTGCTGAGCTGGTCCTGAACCTGAGATCCTCCTGTCTTGGCCTCCCAAGTGCTGAGATTACAAGTGTGTGCCACCTTGCCTGGCGCGGGTCCGTTATTCTATAACTAACTAGTGGTATACCCAAGTTTTCAGACCTCCTTCCATCACCCTGTCTCAGTACACATGGCACAAATTGCTCCACTAAAATTCTAATCAGTTGTATAAATGGCTTCTTTGCCAGCTTTTCTAGTGGCAAATCAACTTGTAAGAAAGCTCGATGTTTTGGTATTCTCTTAATATCATCTTTGGGGAAAGGGGTGGAGTGGGGAGGGAGCCGCAGAAAAACTCACCAATGCTTGTATGCCACTATCATTATGAGCTGCATTATGATGTAGGCTATAATGTACCAATAAAAGTATAAAAATAAAAAA
>PVLC010020548.1:0-28350 GCA_004027655.1 Graphiurus murinus | reverse complement strand
AGTTACAAGATAACATAAAAACTGGCAGGCTTCCATTTGGTAACTATAGCCTAGGTATACATTTTGTAACTTTTACACATGTGTCTGTATGTTCCACTCCAGGTTTCATGTTTCTCCTTTTGTAAAATCTGCCCAAGGAAAACCAGCCAGCTGGATTAGACTGTGAAGTGTTACTCCAGCCAATGGGGAATGGCACAACCGCCTATGTGTTAGAGAGATAAAAGGCTGAGCAACTGCCTGCCCAGTGTGCTTGCACCCTTCTGCGCAGAAGTAAGTTGCCTTGCCGAGTTACTTTTGGTTTTATGAGTTTTTATTTGCAGCTTCCCTAAAATCAATTTCTAACAATACCATTTATATTTACCTAATTTACCTATTTTAGTAGCTATTTTGTACTTATCCATGAAAACCAAGATATCAAACAAGCATAGTTAGCATTTTAAGCCATCTTTCCTATAAAGAAAAAGAAAACTAAACAAAAATGGTTATTGAACTTTAAACATTTAACAAAAATAGGTAATTACCATCCTGATTGGCAAGCATCCTGGAAAAGAATCATGTAAATAATTTTTAATAAGGTCTTTTATTTTATCAACAAATTTAAATTAAAAAATAGTTATTAAGAACTTAAGTCATATGAACTAAAAGGCTTTTGGATTCATTTATGCTGTTGTTATCATTGTTTGAATTTATGAGTGCTCTTTTATCTATATAAGCAAAATTTGGTACCATGTAGACAATAGACAATATACTTATGGATATAAATATGCATAAAAATAGAGGGCAAACAAATATTTCATAAATTTAATTTGCCAGGCAGGCATTTTATTTTTACAGATAGGTACTAAACTTAATTTCAGATTTAGAGTTTTAGATATTAAAACACAATGTATCACAGATATCTGTTTTGCTCCAGTGAGTAATAGATTATAAAATAGTGGACACAAACATGGAAGCCTATACATCAGGTGATGTTTGGCATAGGGTCCACCAACCATGAATGGCACTAAATCAACTGACTAGGTGGCCACTTGTCTCCATGAGGAAGACTCTGTATCAGAAATAACCACTGGTTTTTTTTTTTTTTTTAGGTGAGAAACCCCAAATATTTAGATTTTTGATAATTTTTCTTATTTATTTATATAACAAACTTTCATTTTTTAATTTTCACTAGGGCAAAGCCAAGTAATAAAAAAATAGGTTTTTCCTTTTTAAAAAAAAACAATATTTGCCTTTCATTTATTTAATAGGTTCTCAAGGGACAAGTTTTTAGGGATAGCATGATTTAAATTTTCTAAAATCTGAGATATGCATCCATCCCTCATTATATTTTAAAAACGGGAGCGGGGCGGGGGGAGCAAGGAACAGGCAAGGGCTTTCCAATTAAAAAGAATTAGTTAGCCGGGCGTGGTAGCGCATGCTTGTAATCCCAGCATTTGGGAGGCTGAGACTGGAGGATCCTGGTTCCCAGCCAGCCTCAGCTACCTAGTGAGGCCCTCCGCAACTTAGTGAGACCCTGTTTCAAAATAAAGAATACAAAATAGGGCTGGGGGTGTAGCTCGGAGGTAGAATGCCCCTGTGTTCAATCCCCAGTACCGCAAAAAAAAAAAAAAGAATTAGTTAATACAGGATGATATAGCTTTAAGGATTTCTTTAGTAAGACATTTTTTGTTATGCTTTGTTTTAACTCTTTAAATACTTGAAAGGGTGAAGATTTACGTGTTGGATTTTGCTTTTGAGCCCTGATAACAGCGAATTTTGCTGTTGTTGTTGTTTGTTTCTTTTCTTTTCTTTTCTTTTTTCTTTCTTTTTTTTTTTTTTTTTTTTTTTTTTTTTTTTTTTTTTTTTTTTTTTTTTTTTCAATAGCAGCCTCCTGTAAGCAGACACCTACTACAGCCTCTGATCCTTCAAAAGTCTCCACAGGGGAGAGAGGGTAGATGGCAAAGCCAGTGGAAGTGACAAGCAAAAATTTTCCTCTGTGGGCAAACAGGATCCCCATTTTAGAAGAAGAGGAGGAGGAGGAGGAGGAGGAGGCGGCGGCGGCGGCGGCGGCAATCCACCTTCCAGTGGGGTAAAGGGGTCAAGGCCCCTGAGAAGGAGTATGAAAAGGCAACACACCCTTTAGTGGGGCTGAGGGTCCAGTCTCCTGGAAAAAGAATGAAAAGACAACTCACCCTCTAGTGGGGCTGGGGGCTCAGGCCCCTGAGAAGGAGTAAGGAGAGGGTATGGAGCAGCTGTAACTAGTACCCCATACTCCTAAAGCTAAGGTTCCTCTATCTGGGAACCATGGGTAATACTGGGTTACTATAAAGACCTGCTGCTCCCTATCCAGACTATTACCCATGATAAGAAACCTCTCCCTGAAAGTTCCACTCATTGGCGACTCTCCCAAGTGGGTGCCACTGCTCCTTATCGGAATGAAGTAAATGAGATCGATCCCCCCACCCCCTCTCTGAATGGGGGGTTCATGGTTCATGGCTGAATTCTCTGGTGTGTTCCTGCTCACCAGTTGCTGGGCTCAGTACCAGCAGGGGATGGGATGATGTGATGAAATAGATACTTTTGAGACTTTATTCCTGGTCTTGAAAAGATGAGAAAGGAGAAAGCAAGACAGCCAAATTCCCTGAGCAAAACTCAGGTCTTCCTTTTATTACAGGTCTACAGAATTAAGGCTGGGTCACTGAATCATTAATTGTCTCTGGCTAAGGCATAGAGCATTGTGTTAGGAATGCTTTAGAGGGTAAGTTGTTACCTGGAGCAGCAGAGGTTGCTGTCTTCAGCTCTTTCCTTGGGGGTCTCCTACCTGTAAGCAAAGCAAGCAAAAAGTGTAGTAAAACAAGAGGAAATAGCTTAAATAGAGAAAGGGCATTGAGGTCACTGTCTTCAGTTCCCTCAAGAAAGGCAATTTTCTGCCAAAGCAAGCAAAAAAGCTATAAATCCTTAAGCCAATATGTTTTTAGAGTTAGAACAGTTTCCCACAACTTCTATTGTAAAATTTTGTTCCAATGATATATGCAACAGAGAAGTGCTCATCTAAAAATGTCTTTTATGTATATGTTGTTTCATACCTACTCTGATTAGAGAAAAAAAGACATCTTCTATAGGTGCAGCAAGGAATTAACTGTTTTTCCTCTTGTCCAAGTTTCCTAAGTCTGTGTTCAGTTTCTGTGTGTGTGTGTGTGTGTGTGTGTGTGTGTGTGTGTGTGTGTTTTGTTTTGTGCCGGGGTTTGAATCCAAGAGCATTCTACCTCTGAGCTACACCCCCAGGCGTATTTTATTTTGAAACAGGATCTCACTAAGTTGCTGAGGCTGGCCTGGAACCTGGGATCCTCCTGAATCAGCCTCCCAAGTACTGGGATTATAGGTGTGCACCACCATGCCCGGCTTGAGTTCAGATTTTTTTTAAAGTAGATTTTGCTTGTTTTCCGTCACTTCCAAATAGACAGAGGCAGTGAGGTAAAGAAAATGTCAGGAGGTTGAGTCTCAATAATAAATACAAGGACAGTAGGACTTAAGTCTGAATCAACTGGCTGACTCTGGCCCCAGGGGGTATTCATGATGATCATGGCGCCATCCACCTGCCACTCCACCCTCCCACGCCCCTGCATGTGTGTCACAGGGCACTGGCCCCACTGACACCTCCAAAGATGTGTGCAAACAAGGGGATCCCTTTGACTCTGTCCCAGGGATCTGGTGACTGAGGTCTTAAGACTGTGGACACATGGGATTCTACTGCCCAAAAGAATTAGCTCTGAGCACAGATCTTTTGCCTAATCACTGAAGAAAGGCATCCCTCCTCCTTGGGCATTGTCATGAAAGCAAATAGCCCAACCAATTTTGGTAACAGCTAGAAAGCCAGCTTTGAGTTGAAGAAGGCAGTTTCAATGATAGAGCAGAAAGGCAAGAAAAAGTAAACAACCAAAATAGCTATATTCTTGACCAACAAACCCAGAAGCACTGTTCTTTTCCCCTTTACTTTCTGGTTATGTTTGAATAAGACCTGACCTGGAGATCTTGTTTAAAATTGCAAACTCTTTGCTCTGCAACCACCTATCCAATTTCCCACTTTGCTGACCTATTTTTCTGCTTCTCCTTGACTAATGATCATTTTCTAACACTTCACTGAGCTACCACATTTATTGACTCTTTCTCCACCAGAAGGTAAGTACTATGAGTTTAGGGGTCTTGGTTTGTCCCCTGGTGTATCCCAGCATCTAGTTCAGTACCTGAAACATGGTGAACAAACAGAACATATTTGCTGAATAAATAGGAAAGGCAGACTCCTACATATGCCTTCCTTATTGATGACAAAAATATAATAATTCCAAAACTAAAATTATACCTTTTTTGCCCGGTGTGGTGGCACACACTTGTAATCCCAGTACTTGGGAGACTGAGACAGGAGGATCGCAGATTCACAGCCAGCCACAGCTACTTAGTAAGGCCCTCCAAAACTTAGTGAGACTCTGTTTCAAAATAAAGACTAAACAATAGGAGTGGGGATGTAGCTCGGAGGTAGAATACCCCTGGATTCAATAAAATAAAATTAGACCTTTTTTTAGTTTTATAAAAGGCTTTACAATTTGCATTGTCTATATTCTATCAAATGAAAACTTGAATCTTTTTTGTTTTTTTAAATTTTTTGTGGCACTGGAGATTGAACCCAGGGGCGTTTTACCTCTGAGCCACACCCCCAGCACTATTTTATTTTTATTTTTGAAACAGCGTCTTGCTAGGTTGATGAGAGTCTCACTATTTGCTGAAGCTTACTGTCTCAGCCTCCCAAGTGCTGGGATTACAAGCGTGTGCCACCACACCAGGCTGAATATTTTTAACTATATACTGATGCATGTAATAAGTAGTGCAAATGGGAAAACACTAATAAGTAAGCTTTAGCATCTTGTACACCCACACATCACGCATCTACAGATTTCAAAGCTTGCCTGTGTATTGCAGCACCAATGGGCTGTTCTCAGTCATCTCCATCAGAGTGGTCCAGGAACCATTGCCTGTATCCATGGCTGGTTCTCATTTTGAGATGAAGTTTACTTTGCCTCTGCTTTGTACTCTAAAAATTTTAAACTTAAAAAAAAGGCTTTAAAAAATCATATTATGAACATCATATATCCTTTACCTAGCTTCTCCATTTTTTAACATTTTGCCACATTTGCTTTTGCTTTCCTTCTCAAACATGTTTTTTTTTTTTTTTTTCTTGGACTGTTTCTTTGTTCTTTGTTGATATCATGACATTTTACCTCTAAATACTTCACCAAGGTTTCACTGGAGAACAAGGACATATTCCTCTACAACCACCATAAAAGGATTATACTCAAGAAATTTAACACTAATGCTATTATCCAATATATAGTCCCTAGTTCCCAATCCTGCTGTGTTTTTTATACCCACGGTCCAGTCATGGATAATGAATTATACTTAGTTTCCATATCTCTAGAATGTTTCTTTTTCCTCTGCCTCACTTTCTCCTCCTTCTCCTCCTTCTTTTTTTGTCTGTTATATCACTGACATTTTAAAAGTGTCACTTCAAGATAAAGATTTTTAGAAAACAAACAACAAAAAAAAACTCTACCCAAAAATCAGACTTTTAATGCCTACGTGAATAACTGTAAAAGAAGCGGTACAGTGAAGTGAGTACAAGCCTAGTCCATGCAGCCAGACCTACCAGGGTTCAAATCCAGCTCTGCTACTCATGAACCACGAGAAGTACTTAGCAGTTCCTTACCTCTATTCCACTCTTAATAATATGGAGATGACCATACTGCCAGACTGTTGTGTAAATTAAATACGTTTATATATGTAAAACACTTGGAATGTAGTAAATGCTTTGTAAGTATTTTCTTTATTTGTAGTTTTAAGACAACCTTGATTTTTCTGTTTAGTGGCTGAGATGGGGTATGAGGAATCCAGATCCAGGACAAGAGCTTTATATTTTCCCTGAATGCACAGTAACTACCAGTGGCCTGGTCGGGAATTTAAGATATTTAATGGTTTGGGAAGTTCAGAGTGTTTTTGCCTTGCCTCCTTTTGACAAATGGCGTTTACTGGAGACTCAAAGGGGAGAGGAAAGGGTGGTATAGACTCAGAGATGAGCTGTCTTGACCTGACACGCCTCTAGAGGGCAGCAGAGGCAGCAGCGACTCTGGCTCCTTTGCAAGCAAATCACCTGGTCCACAACACATCAACAGCAGAGGAGGTCAGCTTGACTCACTAGACTAAATTGGTGTGCGATTATTTACTTGGGAACAAATAACCATGAGTGATACCAGCATACATTATTTTTCGGTAATAAAGCTAATCTTATGTTTAACTGTTTCTGAAGACTAAATATATCATGCTAGTGTGCTCACCTCATCCAAACCATGGTAACGTGAGGCTTGCTAGATCTTGTTCCAGCAATTTAATTCTTAGCAAGCAGCTGAGTATTGAGAGTGACTTAGTGATATAATTGCTACCAGTGCTAGCTCCCCCTGGGCGGAGAGTACCATCATTTCTGATCAGAACAGAGAGTTCTTTTGCCTGATCCTAGCTTTTGTTCTTTACAGTGTCCAAACATGTATAACTTTGTATCAACCTTAAGAACATTTTGTAAATGTCTCTTGCTACCAGTACTCAAGCCTGTCCCCCCATTCTCCCATGGTTGACATTCATGATGCACACAAAGATTAGGGTTCAACCTACTTACATATGCAAAAAAGCAGCATTGTCCCCTTCCCCAAAACAAGTAGGAAGGAAGCTGCTACATTTTCCCTAAACTTTCCTCTTAAAGCACTCCTTCTCTGTTTAATCCCTCTTCTCTTTGGGGTCAGCAAAGTTCTATAGATTCTCTTGATGCGGGTTGTGTTACCATTTATTTCTCTCTCACTCACTTGCATTGTAATATAGCCATCCTAAGATATAGCTCTCACTGAGCTATATCCCCACCCACCCACCCCTATTTTAATTTTATTTTGAGTCAGGGTCTCCCTAGATTGCCAAGGCTGGCCTCAAACTTGAAATCCTCTTGCCTCAGTTTTACTGAGTAGCTGGGGTTACAAGTATGCGCCATTGTGCCCAGCATCACTCGTTTATGTAGTGAAAAGGTAGACAAGTATTATACACACTGCCCCTTTTTTATTTGGTACTAGAGGTTAAACCCAGGGGCATTCTACCTCTGAAGTACACCCCCAGCCCCTGTTTATTTTTTAATTTTGAAAAAAGGTATCGCTAGGTTGCTGAGTCTCAAGTCTCAAGTCTCAATAATTTGCTGAAGCTGGTCTCGAATTGATCCTCTTGTCTCAGCTATCCAAGTACTGGGATTACAGGAATGCACCACCACACTCAGCTCATACTTCCCTTCTTTTTTTTTTTGTACTGGGGATTGAACCCAGGGGCATTCCAACTCTGAGCTACACCCTCAGTCCTAGTTTTTATTCTTTATTTTTGAAACAGGGTCTCACTAAATTGCAGAGGGCCTCACTAAGTAGCTGAGGCTGGCTGCGAAGCCGGGTCTTCCGGTCTCAGCCTCCCAAGTACTGGAATTACAAGTGCGCACCACCACACCTAGCTTCATACTTCCATTTGAAGGAAAATAGAATTCCTTTGGTAAAGGCAAACTCCTTTAAAGGAAAAAAAAAATTAACATTTCAGAAAATAGATAGAGGATTACACCAAAACTAAACAAAAGGGAGACTAAGGAGGTGATGTAGCCGGGCATGGTGGCACACACCTGTAACCTCAGTACTTGAGAGGCTGAGACAGGAGAATTGCAGGTTCAAGGACAGCCTCAGCAAGTAGTGAGATTCTCATCAATCTAGTGAAACCCTGTTTCAAAATAAAAATAAAATAGGGCTAGGGGTGTAGCTCAGAGGTACAATGTCCCTAGGTTCATTCCCCGGAATATCTCACATACAAACATACTACACACAATAAATAAATAAATAACTTGTAGAATAACATTTTACATAATTCTATTCCATCAGTTAGAGTAGGTATACCATTTTTCAAGGTATGCCAATAGTCTGATTTTTTAATCTGTTGTCTGAGTTTACCTTTGGCTTGGGGGTTTGGGTGTCTGAAGTTTACTTCAACAAAGTATTAATAGATTTCATCCCAGTAATACTTTCAGCATTTTTGGAAACCCAACAAAATCAAAATAGTTCATGCTACGCAGTCCATTGTGAAAACTGTAGAAAATGTGTGGATAATATCATAGAGTGACACAAAAATAGAATCTCACCCGTTGTAAGAGTTAAGTGTGTGGCTTTTAGAACCAAACACCAGGGTTCCAGATCCCAGCTATTCTGCTTGAGCGCTGAGATCTTGGGCAAGACTTGTGGCCTCTATGCCATGTGGAGATAACAGTGTCTACCTGTCACAGGCAATGTGGGTGTTCCTGTCCAACTACTCTCGGTGTGCACTTGTTGCTTTCTGTTCACAATCACACACGCAGGCAGGCACGGCCACCCTGGGGGTCATCTGGCACTGACATGCAGCAGAATGGAAGCCAAGCTCTTTTTTGGCCAGATCCCTGGAGTCGCCCTGTGGGCCAGGCTAAAGCCGCCTCCTAAAAGACCGGCCAGAGATCCACTCTTGCTTGGCTGCCTCCTGTTCCTGGTCCTATTTCCCACCACCACTCCACCCCTGACATTTCCTAGTACCCCCCTCAGGGACCTATCCCTTGCATTTGAACCTCATCTCAGTGTCTGCTTCTGGGGACCTGGGACTTAACCATTCACCCTCATAGCACTTGGAAAGGATGGATTCTTATAACCGTCTAAAGCACCTAAAACGGTATTAACTATTATTATGATCGAAGGATGGAACCGTACAAAAGACAAGCAGGGAGAGACATAGGGACTTCGAACAAACAAAATCCACAAATATACAAACTCTTGAGAAATGTCGAAGGAGTGGAATAACCCACATAATTGCTCCCATTCACGTTGCTGGTTGCACCCTTGGCCTTAATTACAAGGGAATAAATGCTTCTGGCTGCGCCATGAAATAAAGAAGCTGCTCCTACCTGCTCCCAAGAGACCCACCACAGGCATTCAATTTAGCTAATAAGTATGGATACCAGAGCACTTGAATGTTCTCTCTCCCAAACGCTTTTTTTTTTTTTTTAAGTAAGTGAAACTCTTTGGTTCATCCTTTCACCAGGTTTCATAGAGTAGTTTCAAGGTGGCTTGTTTGAAGGCAAGCAGCAGGAGTCTTAAGAACTTAATTTTAAGAAATTCAAAGAGCAAAAAATGCACTTTGTTCTTCGAGTTTCTTAAACCCATATTTCATATCCTTTCATAATAATTTGTCTTTTATGGATAAAATATACACAAATCACTGAGGGAAAAAAGGCATTGGAATTGACCTTGGGTGACCAAGTTCTTCTGTTTTTTAAAACGGCACATACGGAGTATATTATCAAGATTTCTATATGGTCACATTGCAAGCACACAGAACCGCTCAGAAAGAGGATTTACCATGTCTTTATTTTTCGGTTCAACAATAAGGGCAAAGAAACTTACTCATAGGATTTTTTTTTTTCAAGGTTTCCATTTATCAGCTCCTGGAAAAAAAAAAAAAAAAACTGATATAGGCAAAATCCCAACATGACAAAATCAGAACTAAAGTAATAGTGGCTGGGGGAACCTGCAAGTGAATTATTATGATCCCAGGTCCTAAAAAAAAATTATTCTTCTCTGGTTCTGTCATCTGACCCCACTGCAGACTGGCTTTTGTCCACTTCACAGCACTTGGGCCATTAATGATCTCCTCCAGGCCAAATTGAATGTTCCCTCTTCTACCCTCATTCACTTTAATCTATTTGTTGCTTTTGTTCGACTCAACCACTATCTTCCTCCTCCTCCATAAGCCTCTCTTCTCCTAATTTTGTCTGATCCTTTAGTATTTCTCTTCTTTTCAATTTCATAACATATTTTTAAAATAAAAATGAAAATGATAATTAGAGGAGAGAGAGGAAAAAGAGAACCCAATTCAATCACTATTATTTTATTGTATTTTTCCTTCATTTTTTTTTCTGGTTGGTTTTTATGTGTTATGAATAGGATTTTTATGTCCTTTTTCTACTATTTTAATTATTTCACATGCTGCTATATAATCTTTATAGCCTCCCTTCTTAATTCCTCTTAATACTTTCCACTCTTTCTTTGACTCTTACTTCCTCAGTCCATTCTCCTTCCTCGCTGAAATCCATTCCTCTGCACCCACCACCCATCGAATCCACAGATGAGACAAAAACTTATATCAAATTCTCCTTTCATGAATCCCTTTTGTTCTAATGCAATGAATGCCATTTTTAAAAAAGAAAAAACCACCACCAGCATTCCCACCAAAATATTTAAACTAAAACACTACTTATTCTAGAATTTAATCTGACAATTTATATCAAAGATATATTCCCTGAAATGCCTACAATACATCTTTCCTCTAAATAAGTCCCAAGATTTTTTTTCGGGGTATATAGAAAAGTGACAGGAAGGCATAGGCACTTAATTACTAGTTTTGAGCAAGATAGAAAAATAGAGTACTATTTTCCAAAATCTATTCCAGATTAGACTAGTAAAATATTAGATTAAAAAGGAGGTGATTCCATGACCAGAAAAATAGTTGGTGAATCATGGGAACCATGGCACATGCCTGTAAGGGCAGTACTTAGGAGGTTGAGACAAGAGGATTGCAGGTTCAAGGCCAGCTTCAGCAATTTAGCGAGACCCTTAGCAACTTATTGAGACCCTGCTTCAAAATAAAATAAAAGCCAGGCATGGTGGTGCACGCTTGTAATCCTAGCATTCGGGAGGCTGAGTCCAGAGGATCCGGGTTCGCAGCCAGCTTCAGCTACCTAGTGAGGCACTCCACATCTAGTGAGACCTGGTTTCAAAATAAAGAATAAAAAATAGGGCTGGGGGTATAGCTCAGAGGTAGAATGCCCCTGAGTTCAATCTCCAGTACTGCAAAAATAAAATAAAATAAAAGGCTGGAGGTGCAGTTTGGAGGTTGAATGTCCCTGGATTGCATTCCTAGATGAAAAACTTTAAGCAAAATTAAAATATATTCTTTACTATAGACTTCTCAGAGTCATTAAAGTATTAACCCCACCACGTACATAGTTGGTAGGTATTCAGAAAATATTTTATTATTATATAAATATGCACTGTGAATCTCCAGAAACGTTTCGATCTATTATACTAATACTACTAATAGTATAACATTTACCAAAAGAAAAGGAGTTCAGTCATTAGCTATTTAAACTGCTATTTAAAGATTGATTAAGCTGGGCGTGGTGGTGCACGCTTGTAATCCCAGTACTTGGAAGGCTGAGACAGGAGGATCAAGGTTTGTGGCCAGTCTCAGCTACTTAGTGAGGTCCTCACCACAACTTAGTGAGACCCTGTTTCAAAAATAAAGAATAAAAAATAGGACTGGGGGTGTAGCTTGGAAGTAGAATGCTCCTGAGTTCAATCTCCATTTCCACAAAAACAAATAAATAAATAATAAAGATTGTTTATTTCAGCATTGTTTAGACTAGTTAAAAAAAAAAAACCAAAATCTCAATGTCTGTAAGTTGAGGACAAGTTAAGTTATAGTTTAATAAAAGGCCATGTAGCCATTACAAATTATTACATAGGTCAATATTCACTCATATTAAAGAATGTCAATTGCATGTGGAAAAAAATCAGATTATACAACAATATTAAATTTTGTATGCTATCTCTCTAGTTAAATAGGTAGTTTGGTCACATGAAGCATAAATACACAAAGATGATATGGATATATACCAAAAAGCTAATAGTGTTATCTTTGATTGGTGGATTACATATGACTTTCACTTTGCATTTTATATTTTTAATGTTTTACAATGAATGTGCCTTATTTAGTTAGAAAAAGCAATACAATTATTTCCATTTAAATAACAATTCAACCTATTATACTAATACTACACAGAAGTACACAGCACTCAGTGGCCATTGGTATAAAACTTCAGATTAATAAGACAACCTTTTAGAAAGCTTTTCTGAGTTAAGCATTTAAAACCTCAAATGATTTTATTTTGGTACTGGGGATTGAACCAAGGGGCATTCTACCTTGGAGCTACACCTCAAGCCCTATTTATTTATTTCTTTTGTTTTGAAACAGGATCTCACTAGGTTATTAAAAATCTCACTGAGTTGCTGAAGCTGTCCTCAATCCTGTGCTCCTCCTGTCTTAGCTTTTCAAGTGTTGGGATTGCAGGTGTGCACCACCACACCTGGCTCACAAAATGATTTAAAATTATTCTATCTGGTTAAAAGCAGCAAGGATATTAATGGTGCAATTTATATGCTAGAGTCTAACTTCTTTGCACTTAATGTCTCAAGTGTTACTTGGATATTTAATGAATAATGTGAGCTTCCCAGAGCATCTTGGGAGAAAGAGCACCAGGAACCCAAGATTGGATTGGCTTAACTGTTCCTTGTTAGCTGTGACTGCAAATAGGATATGTAACCACTCTGGTCTCAGTTTCCTCAACTCTAGGATGAACCTTTGGGATTAGATGATGTGTAGCATCCCTTTATCCAAAGTTTGGTGATTTCATCTCAGATATCTCATACTAATGGTGATGAATTTTTTGGATATAAAATGAAAGGAGGAATATAAATGAGTTAAATTATTTCTACTATCCTCATAGACTGTAGCTATTACAATAAATAAATATGCAAATAAACAAAGACATATTTTATGTCACTTCCACACATTGTATCAAGTTTTATCAGTGTGTGTGTGCTTTACTCAGCAATTTATTAGGACTTAGCCTAATAAATTATTTGTGGGGGGGGGGCGGTGGTTCCAGGGGTTAAAACCAGGGGCATTCTACCTCCATGCTACCCCAGCCCTTTTTACTTATTTTGAAGCAGGGTCTTGCTAAGTTGCTAAGGGACTGGATAAGTTGCTGAGGCTGGCCTTGAAAGTATGATCCTCCTACTTCAGCCTCCCTAGTACTGGAATTACAGGCACATTCCATCATACCTGGTTTAGCCTAACAAACTATTTTGGCAGTACTGGGGATCAAACCCAGGAGCATTCTATTTCCAGGCTACACCCACAGTCCTACTTTTTTATTCTTTATTTTGAAACAGAGTCTCAGTAAGTTTCAGAGGGCCTCCCTAAGTAGCTGAGGCTGGCTGCAAACCTGTGATCCTCCTGTCTCAGCCTCCCAAGTACCAGGATTACAAGTATGGGTTACCACATCTGGCTCAAACTATTAAAGAATGTAAATAATGTAAATAATGCCTTAATTTGACAAATGCTTACTTCAACATCAAAGTAGAAAAAAAATTGGACAGCAACAGTATCCAACAAGAAGGATATAAAAAGATGACAGTATCTTATAGAATATCATAATCACAATATAAAACCTTATAGAATATCATAATCACAATATAAAGCCCCTAAAATGATGTGGAAAAATATTCAATGTCATGGAAAGAGATTTACAGCCCATTTTAGGTTGAAAAAGCAGGCTATAAAACAGCATGCACAATATAATTCAATTTTGTTGTAAAATATTTGTGCATAAAGTATAGAAGCGTGCGCCACCACGCCCGGCTACCAATAAAAATTATTAAAAATAAAAAGTAAAGAAAGGAAGGAAGTATGAAATAAAAGGAAGAGAAGAAAAAAAGAAAACATTCCATGCATATTCAAAAAAAGAAACGGACACCATGCATATTTAGTCAAGAATCCAGACAACTGTTAATAAACAATTCAAAGGATTTAATTGTGTGAACTAGGCTTAATGTTATTTCAGTGGGACAAAGTCAAATTTACCTTCCTTTCCATGCTTCCCAGAGTTCAGTCATTCATGTCTTGTCTTCACAATTTTTGTCATATATGCATAACATCTCTACTATTACTTATTTAATATTTTTCCTTTACCTCTCCCTCTAGGGCAAGATATCTATGAAATCAGGGGTTTGATGGGTTAGCTGTACACATTCAATAATTCTGCCACCTAAAAGGATTCTGTATATTGGAGCCTATAAACACTCTCTGGTCTGACTGCTTCATTTCACTGAGGCCTTGTGTATTAAGAAATGCGTGGATGGTTTTATATGAAGAGGATGGCAGACAAGTTGATAGATTTGGAAAAAAATAGCAATGCCCAGGATATTCTGTTTTTAGCCTATGAGCTTATTCATGTGCAAGTTAAAAATATAATTCCAGGAATGCTGAAAGTTCTGTCCCTACTATTACCACTTTTGCATTTTTGTTTTGTTTTGGCAATTCTCTTATGACTCAACACCACTTGCTTTATATTATACATCCACCCACCTAGTATTTATTGAGCATCTCCTTTGCATCAGGCACTACCTGGAGCTACAGCACTGAGCAAAACAGATAAATATCCTTGACCTTATGAGGTTTAAAGTATAGTCAATTTTTACAGCTTTCTAAGTCTATGGCATGTTTCCTCTTCTAGACTCTAAATTCCTAGAGCACAAGATCTTGCTCTAATTTAATGTTGGGTCTTCCATAGCTACCCAAAGACTATTTTACAGTGTTAAATCAGTAAACAAGTCAGGCATGGTGGTACACACCTGTAATCCCAGTACTTGGGAATCTGAGACAGGAGGATCACAGGTTTCAGGCCAGCACTCAACAGCTTAGTGAGACCGTTTCAAGATTAAAAAATAAAACCAGGCGTGGTGGTGCACACTTGTAATCCCAATACTTGGGAGGCTGAGACAGGAGGATTGCAGGTTCACGGCCAGCCTCATCTACTTAGTGAGACCATGTTTCAAAATAAAGAATAAAAAATGGGGCTGGGGTGTAGCTCGGAGATAGAATGTCCCTAAGTTCAATCTCCAGTACCACAAAAAAATAAAAATAAAAATAAAAAATAGAGCTGGGCATGGTGGTGCACGCTTGTAATCCCAGCATTTGGGAGGCTGAGACCGGCGGATCTGGGTTCGCGGCCAGCCTCAGCTACCTAGTGAGGCATTCCGCAACTTAGTGAGACCCTATTTCAAAATAAAGAATAAAAAATAGGGCTGGGGGTATAGCTCGGAGGTAGAATGTCCCTGAGTTCAATCCCCAGTACCGCCAAAAAATAAAAATAAAAATAAATAAAAAATAAAAGAATAGCTGAACATGGTGGCACATGCTGTAATCCCAGTACTTGGTAGTTTGAGACAGGAAGATCGCAGGTTTGGGGTCAGCCTCAGCAATTTAGTGAGGACCTCTGCAATTTAGTGAGACCCTGTTTCAAAATTTTTTTCTTTTTTTTTTTTTTTTTTTGTGGTACTGGAGATTGAACTCAGGGGCATTCTACTTCCAAGCTACACCCTCAGTCCTATTTTTTTTTGAAACAGGATCTCACTAAGTTGTGGAGT
This sequence comes from Graphiurus murinus, assembly GCA_004027655.1. Classification (NCBI taxonomy): domain Eukaryota; kingdom Metazoa; phylum Chordata; class Mammalia; order Rodentia; family Gliridae; genus Graphiurus; species Graphiurus murinus. The sequence continues at coordinate 12,970 of PVLC010020548.1, read as the reverse complement.
ACCTCATTAGGTAGCTGAGGCTGGCCGAGAACCCAGATCCTCCAGTCTCAGCCTCCTGTTTCAAAATTTAAAAAATAAGTAAATAAAATAGGGCTGGCGGTGTACCTCAGAGGTAGAATGCCTCTTGGTTCAATCTCTAGTACCAAAAACAAACAAACAAACAAACAAAATAAATGATTAAATAATGAAAGGATAACCAGTTTTTCAGTTGCGCTATTCTTCGACCCTGAAAGCCACCTTACTATTTTCTTCCCCTTCCTCACTTACTCTATTTTTTCTAGTTTTCAATTTGTTTGAATTCAGTTTATAAAATGCTGAAGAAAAGACAAAGATGTAGCTTATAGCAAATTAGAGTAAAGAAAAACCGGCAATGAGTTTCATCTGCTGAATTCGAAATGCTGTATTTCAGAATCACAAGCCACTGAAATAAATGCTTGGATTAAATTTCATAAAAAGAAGTCTTTAGAACATAATTAGATAAAACATTTGTTTGAGTTCTGTATAATTTCCAAAACAATTCAATTGTTTGTTTTGCGGTACTGGGGATTGAACCCAAGGGTATTCTACCTCCAAGCTACACCCCCAGCCCTATTTTTATTCTTTATTTTGAAACAGGGTCCCACTAAGTTGCAGTGGACCTCCCTAAGTAGCTGAGGCTGCTTTTGAACCTGCGACCTTCCTGTCTCAGTCTCCCAAGTACTGGGATTACAAGTGTGCGCCACCTCGCCTGGCTTTAAATAATTATTTGTCTTAATTTACGTAGCTGTATTTATTTATTTTAATTAACTAATTTATTTATTTTTTGTGGTACTGGGGATGGAACCCAGAGGCCTTCAACCACCAGGCTATACTCCCAAATCTATTTTATTTTTTATTTGGAAACAGTCTTGCTAAGAATGCTCCTGAGTTCAATCCCCAATATTACAATAAACAAACAAACAAACAAACTGGGCTGGGGGGTATAGCTCAAAGGTAGAATGCCCCTGGGTTCAATCCCCAGCACCACAATAAATAAATAAGTAAATACATACATACATACATACATACATTCATAATAAAGATAATGTTGTATAAATTCATTTGTTATCAAGCAAAGAAAAAATCCTCTTCTTTTGTGTGTGTGTGTTGTAATAGTTGTAGCAATAGAAGATGATGACATTCATCCAGGCTCTGCTTTTTTTTGGATTGATTACATTTGGCCATATGTGGTTATTCATGGATTCTTTCTCAACTCACAGCATCAAATTTTTCCCCCTATATTGTTCTTCTATTATAAATTTCACTGATAGATTCAAATTCTATGCAAAAAAAAAATTATGCCTATAAAACAGGTAGAATAAGGACTTAAAACTTTAAATATCAGGTCTCATCTCTTTTTTTTATGGAATTTTCTGCCCTCAAACGAAATCCCTGTGAATTTCCCAGAAGGATGCAGAGCACTGAAAATCTGGCTTCCTATGAGCTGCTCAAGGTCATGGGTCTTGGGTAGCAAAGTCAAATTCTATACCCAGCCCTCTTCTCTAGCCACATGATGACACTGTCTCCTGAAACTAAGGCTGTTGTTTGTTAATTGTTCTCAGCAAGAGAAGTATGCAAGGTCCCTGAACTTATGCTTGGATTTTTTTATTTTGGATGGGTTAAAAAAACTAATGGTGCCAATGTGGTGGTGCATGCTTGTAATTCTAGTACTTGGGAGGCTGAGACAATATCACAGGTTCTCGGCCAGCCCCGGCTACTTAGTGAGGCCCTCCACAACTTAGTGAGACCCTGTTTCAAAATAAAGAATAAAAAATAGAAAAAAATAATAGGGCTGGGGGTGTAGTTCGGAGGTAGAATGCCCTGGGTTTGACCCTCAGTACAGCAAAAAAATAAAATAAAAATAAATTAATGGAATCTGTGAGAAAGAAAATTTTATAATTCTATCTTAAGGTCAAATATATCAGTAAGGGGGCCTTTTCATAGGTCTTTGTCACCTTTTTATTCACTTTTTAGTATCTGGTCAGAACTATTATATTGCCTGAATCACTGAGGACAAAGATAGCTTAAGCTTTTTTCCCCAAATAAGAGAGAACGTGGCCGGTAGTTTAGGCGTTGTTTGAGCTATCCTCAGATAGTTATTTATGTACAATTTCTCTGGCTTTTTTACTCCCACACTGATATAAATAGTTTGTTCTGGGGTAGTTCTGCACCTGAGAGAAAGTGCTGCAATGCAGCTGGGCTGCTGGTGTGGGACGTGAATTATGCATGAGGTGCTCCCTTCTCGCTGCAGCTCAGTCTGCATGTGAGGAAAGGTCTGTTTCTGTTCAAGGCCACACCTCTGCTTGCCCAGGAGGGCCACAGGGGGTGCCGTGGGTCTGCTGCATTCCCAGGGTTTCCAAACTGAGCCTTAGAACTCAGTGATCAGGAGAAACAACACCCCTGTACACCAACGACAAAAACTGTTGTCACTTTTATAATTTTTACTCCCTCAGAATAAAGATTCTGATCAATACAGAACCTGCTCTCTTTAAACTCTTCCTTGATTTGCTACCTAGAATGGTTTCTTCATTGTTTGGATATGTCGTAATTATCTGCTATCTTAGTGATTTGCGTGTGTGTGTGTGTGTGTGTGTGTGTGTGTGTGTGTTACTGAGGATGGAACCCAGGGGCATTTTACCTCTGAACTACACCTCAACCCCTACTTTCTTCTTTTATTTTGAAACAGGGTCTCTCTGAGTTGCTGAGACTGGCCGCGAACCTGCGATCCTCCTGTCTCAGTCTCCCAAGTACTGGGATTACAAGTGTGGTCCACCACAACCTGCTATTAGTGAATTTGCACCTTTACTCAATCTCATTTTGAGAGTGCTCTTTCTCTCCAATCTTTACTCTTCCTAAACAAGAGTAAACATCAGGTCCTCTGAGGTTTCAGCTGTTTTTTGCTTAGCCCTTGATTAAATTGATTTGTTTTATAAACTGTATTAGTTTCTTGTGGCTGCTGTAACAAATTACCACAAATCATCGGAGGGCTTAGAACAACAGAAATTTATCCTCTCCAAGTTCTGGAGAACTGAAGTCTGCAATTGGCATCACTGGGCTGAAATCAAAATGTCAGCAGGGCTTCTGAAACAGTATATATCCATTTTTAGGTAAAAGTCTTAGGCAAGCTCTCCGGGCTCCCTTTCACTAAAGGTCAGAGGGACACCCTGTAACTAAACCAGGATATAAAAAGGAATTTGAACTGTTATTATCTGCTTCTGTAATCTGCTTTGGTGTGCATAGAATGAGGAAGCTGTCTTGACCACAAGATAGCATCTAAGTAAGATATATTGTCTTTCTTAAATGAACACCTGGCGTTTGTCAAACGATATAATGATTTTATAACCATAAAAACCTGACTTTTCTGTACCCCCAACTCTGTAACCAAGGGGTATAAAACTGGCCCACACCAACATTCCATGCCACAGCATCTTGGCATGCTGTTTGTTCCCGCCGGCTGGTAAACAAAGCGACCTCTATGGCACTATGGAGTCTGGTGTGTCTCTGTGGGTCACCTCGCAACACTTCCAGAACCTGAACCTGCTCTTTACCTGTGGCAGCTTCTGGTGGCTGCTGCATTATTTGGCTTATCACCACATCAATCTGATCTCTGCCTCTCTGCTCAACTTGCTGCCTTCTGTTCTGTCCATGTCAGGTCTCCCCTCCTCCCCCTCCCCTCCCCTCCTCTCCTTATGATTGCTTTGAGGGGCCATCTGTATACTTCAAGATCCTCTCACTACCTCCAATCCTTTATTTATTTATTTACTTTTTTTTTTTTTTTTTTTTTTTTTTTTGCGGTACCAGGGATGGAACCCAGGGGCATTCTACCTCCAAGCTACACCCCCAGTCCTATTTTTTATTCTTTATTTTGAAACAGGGTCTCACTAAGTTGTAGAGGGCCTCACTAAGTAGCTGAGGCTGGCCTCAAACCCAGATCCTCCTGTCTCAGCCTCTCAAGTACTGGGATTACAAGCGTGTGCCACCTCGCCCGGCTCCTCCAATCATTTATTTAGTAGGGTTATAAGAGCCTTTTAAACCATGTAACATTCATGGGTTCTAGAGATAAGGACCGAATGTCTTTGAATGCTTTATTTAGCTATTTCATAACTATTTACCTGCATATGGATCCTCTCACCTTTGCAGGACTAGAGTGCATCCTAAGGAAAGCACATGGTATGTACTGAGAACATGAGGTGTGGAGGCAAAGCCCTATGGGTCAGAGCCGCTTGTCTGTGGTCTGTGTTCACTGGTATTCCTTCTTTGCTAAGGCTCTAGTTCCCTGGGCCAGGGCTATTTCTTTCATGTGCTAATCTGTAGTTGGAAGGATGATTTACTCATAAACCCATCAACTCCGAGGCTAGAGGAATCACTCAAAGGGGCCGAATCCTAGTTACCCTTCTCCTTTGTTTTGGGCAAAGTAACTTAAAATTCCTTTTCAACCCCTTCTTTCCAAGTCATGGTAAAAGGGAGTGAAAAATGTGGACCGGCCCTGGAAGTGCCAAAGGTTCTTTCACGGAATGTGAGAACGTAGAGTGGCAGAGTGACAAGTATGAGCTGCACCAAGAGTCCTGTCATCGGCTTGCCCCGGCCGGTTGGTTGCCATCCCTCGGCTGTTTATTTTAAACGCAGTTTTCTTCATCATTTAAACTCCTGGATTCACGGCTGCTGCTTCACTCACCATTTCCTTCTGAAATGAGGCTGCTTCTTTTCCAGTGTTCTCATCAGACAGTCACCCGCCCACACACACACACACACAGGATCAAGGCTGCGGCAGCCACCACTCATCTGAAAAAACAATTGTTCTTTTCTCTGTTGTGGAAATCTGTCCCAACCAAAGAAAGAAAAACTACTTGTAGTTTAAAAAAGTGAACAACTAATCACTGAAACAGTAAATTGTTTACAGTATGTTGTTTCTCTCTTCTTCTCCCCCCCCCTCCTCATACTCTTCCTCCTTCTTCATACTGGGGATTGAATTCGAGGACAATCTACTTCTGAGCTACACTGTTTTTATTTTGAAACAGGGTTCTACCAAGTTGATGAGGGTCTCTCTGGGTTGCTGAGGCTGGCCTTGAACCTGCGATCCTCTTGTCTCAGCTTCCCAAGTCCTGGGAATATAAGTGTACATCACCATGTCCAGCATTTGTTTACTTCTATGTCAGTCTTTCATTTTAGTGCTGGTTCCAGCCCTCAGATATACAGATGTTAAGCCAGATGTGGTGCATGCTTGTAATTGCAGTATTTGGGAGGCTAAGACAAGAGGATCACAGCTTCTCAGCCAGCCTCAGCAACTTAGTGAGATCCTGTTTCAAAACAAAAAATAAAATAGTGCTGGGGGTATAGCTAAGAGGTAGAATGCCTCTGGGTTTAATCCCCAGTACCACACATGAAAACAACAACAAAAAGAAATACAGATGTTAAGAAAGAAAACTATACAGTCCAAAAAATGTATTGAAAATTTGCCTAGGAAGGTGTTTATCCATAAACTTCTAAGATTTTAGAAAACTCTTTCCTTTACAGATCCACTTGTATTAAAACACAGTTGTCAGACTGACTTGGGTAGTGTGACTGAGTAGAGATCATTTAGCACCGCAGCCTGGAACCTGTCAGAGGTTTCTTATTAGTCAGAGTGAACTTCTATAGCCTGGTGTCTTAGTCTGTTCTCCATAAATGTGAAATATACCTAAGACTCGGGATTTATAAAGAAAAGAGGCCGGGCATGGCGGTGAACGCCTGTAATCTCAGTACTTGGGAGGGCAAGACAGGAGGATCGCAGGTTTGAGGAAAGCAAAGTAGCAAGACTCTCAGCAACTTAGCAAGAACCTGTGTCTAATAAAAAGTAATATAGGGCTATGAGTGTAGTTCTGAGGTAGAATGCCCTTCAGTTCAATCCCTAGTACCAAAAGAAAAAGAAAGAGAGAAGGGAGGCTTGTTTATCTCACAGTTCCAGAGGGCCAAGGGCACGGCACCAGCATTTTGCTCAGCTTCTGGGGAGGACCAGGCATTGTTCCTTACATAGCAGACAGGTGGAAGGGCAAGCAGCAGAGGTAGAAGAGAGGTCACATGACAAGGAGACCTTGGTGATGTCCCAGGCCCGCTCTTTAACAACTTGCTCATGCAAAAATTAGTACATATTCTAAGAGACCTAACTCATTCCCATGAGATATAATATGGTCTCCAGAGAACCTAACTGAAGTCTCTCAAGAAAGACATTAGTGTGCCAGGTGTGGTGACGCATACTTGTAATTCCAGTACTTGGGAGGCTGAGACAGGCGGATCACAGGTTCAAAGCCAGCCGTGGTAATTTAGTGAGGCGCTCAGCAACCTAGTGAGACCCTATTTCCAAATAAGATATAAAATTGGGCTGGGGGTATAGCTTGGAGGTAGAATGCCTCTGAGTTCAATCCTCAGTACCAAAAAAAAAAGAACAAAGAAAGATATTAATTAATTCATGAGATGCTGCCCAGTGGACCTAATCATCTCTCAAAAGTGCCACTTCCCAACACTGCCACACTGAGAGTCAATTTCCAACACATGTGTTAGTGGGGACAAATCATATCCAAACCACAGCACTTGGCCAAGACCTGCCCTCCTCACATCATCTTGAACAACATTCCCCTTCCAATTCTGTCCCAGTCATTCTATCTTTTAAGTCTTTCATACACTTCATACTTCTTCCAACCAATGGATCTTTGCAAATGCTAATCCCTCTGCTTGGAATGCTTGTCCTTCTTCCCCTTTGCTTGGTTAAGTTCTGTTCATCCTTTGGATCTTAGGTCAAATGTTACTCTTTCTCAAAGCTTTTCCAGACTAGGTTTAATCCCCTAAATGCTGCCTGAACACTGTTGGCAGTTTGCATTTGTTTGTGTGATGATCTGTCTACCTCCTTCACTGGGTTACACAAAGCTCTTTGAGGGCAGGGAATGAGTCAGTTTTTATTACTGTTATATTACCAGCTCTTATCCCTGTTCCTAAACCACTAAGTAAGCATGTAATCAGTGCTTACAGGTTGAATGAATATGTCACAAAATCTTAAAACTAATTCTGCCACTGTGTTCTCAGGCAAGTTACTCAACTTCATGACTTTACTTTCCTTATTAGAAGGAAAATGCCCCTTCCATTTCAAAATTCCAGGATATTTAGGGTTTCTATCTTGAAACCACGTGACTGATTAGGCAAACACTAGAAAGCCAGCACTCTCTGCCGTCAGCCTGCTTCATGTCTTCCATGCAAAGAAACTACTGTTATATACCTAAGAGAAACTGGAGTTACCCTTGACATCTCTGCCTCTCTCACCCTTGATTTTGCCTGGATTCTCACTTCTCACTTAAAATATTTCTAAAGTTTTCTTAACTGGTGGTCCTGTGTTCAGTCTCTTCCCTTCTAGTCCATTTGTAATGCTGCCAGCAGAAGGCAGCCTAAAACAGTGGACCAATCATGGTACCCCTCTGCTCAAACACTTTCAGAGGGTCCCACGTGGCCTCTGGTGAAACTAACATCTGGAGAAGATGCCCTTCCACAGTTTCTGCCTCACCTCCTGCTTTCTCCGCAAAAATCCATCCTCTACTCAGAACTGGTCAGGGGGCCCCAACCACAGACACTGCTCTTTGAGGCAGGAGTCCTGTCTTTACGTGCAGTTCTTTCTGCCCAGAACACACTTCTCCTCTCCTTCACTTGCAAAATCCTGTCCATCCTTTAGGCTCAGCCCCAACCAATGATACTTGAGTGTGGCAACTCCTTGAACATCTGCCAAGACTGAATTTGTTACTTACTGCCTGTATTCTCATAGAACATTCTTCACAGCCACCATAATCCTTACTGGTATAAGTCAGTATTACTCACTTGTTTGTAAAAAGACATTCTGGTTAGGAGCACATGCAGTGAAATTCAGACCAGAGTTTGAAAACAAATTCTGCAGTGCACCATGAGGCCTTGGAAGTCGTTGAGTGTCAGTTTCCTAATGTTGGAACGGGGGACAAAAGACCTAGCCCCCTGGACTTTCGTTAATGACTAAGCACCATGTCTAGTCCACAATAATCAATAACTAATGGTAATTATTATTTTGGTCCTTCTTTCTATACCAGTGACTGGCCTATAGTGGTACTGGGGATTGAACCCTGGGGGGCATTCTACCTCTGAGTCACACCCCCAGCCCTTTTTATAAATTTTTATTTTGAAACAGAGTCTCCCTAGGTTGATGAGAATCTCACTACCTGCTGAGGCTGTCCTGGAACCTGTGATCCTCCTGTCTCAGCCTCCCACGTCCTGGGATTGCAGGTGTGTGCCACCAGGCCCGGTTGTCAATGCTTTTTAAAATGCATAAAGAAAATAGTATCCTTGATGCTCTTTGAAAGAGGGCTAGAAACTTATTTTGTCATTAATAAAGTAATTTTCTTGAAGTGCCCAAAATTCTACTGATCATAATACACACCAAATCATCTTTCTCTTTGCTAGATCAGTCCTGAAGTTAAAGGGATAGCACAGTTTCAGACCATAGTTGTATCTGCTACATTCACTCTTTTTTGCGGGGGGGGAGGGTAACTGGGGATTGAACTCAGGGGAATTCTATCTCCGAGCTACACCCCCAGCCCTATTTTTTTATTCTTTATTTTGAAACGGGGTCTCACTAAGTTGCGGAGTGCCTCACTAGGTAGCTGAGGCTGGCAGCGACCCCGGATCCTCCGGTCTCAGCCTCCCAAATGCTGGGATTACAAGCATGCGCCACCACACCCGGCTACATTCACTCTTAAAACTTTTATTTATAGTAAAATCACAGCCTTTATGGGTAGATGGAATAGAGATTGCATTCCTCTGTGTGTGTGTGGTACTGTGGAACCCAGAGGCATTCTACTTGAGGTACATTCCTAGCCCTTTTTTATTTGTTTGGAAATAGGGTCTCACTAGGTTGCTAAGTCTGCCTACTTTGCTGAGGCTGTCCTCCAACCTGGGATCCTTTTGTCACAACTTTCCAAGTACCGGGATTACAGGCTTGTATTTTTTTCTGAGCGGAATAACAACTTGTATGTGGATAGGCCTTACATGTCAGACACCGTTCTTCCAGCTTTATGTGTTTTAAATCCTGCGTCTCATAACCTTACTAACTTTACTAAGATCACAGTCGGTGGGCGGTGAAGCCCATCAAAACTACTGCAAGTCCTCCTGCCGCGCCGCGGCACCGGCCCCAGCGCTTGTCCAAGTTCCTTGAAGGCGGTTATCCCGGCATCTTCGGCAGTCTACAGCACCGTGTGCAGGCTCCAGCGAGCGTGGCTGACCAGCGCACTTCCTCTTCCGTCCATACAATTAACTTCCACTAGAGGGTTAGAGGGTGAACCGTGCTCCCATTAGTACAGCCTCACCGGGTGGAAAAACCTAGGGACCACGCACTCTAACCTGAGCACACCAAACTTTTCTGCGGCGGCTCCCTTGGCCGATTTCTCAGCGGTGTTCCCCGGGTAGTCCTTGCAGGGTCTTTGCAAGAACACGGGCTGCAGAGAGCTCCCGCTGCCACGGGCGCGGCATCCTCAGGGCCAGGCCAAGGGCCGGGTGCAGACCCCGGCCTCCCGCCCGCCCGCCCCCGCGGGGTCCGGGGAGGAGAGGGGGAGGAGCGGGGGCCGCGCCGGAAGCGGGGGGCGCGGCGGGGCTGCGCGGGCGGCCCCTCCCCCGGGGCGGCGAGGCCCGGGCGGGGCCACCGTCCCTTCCGGGGCGCGGGCGGCCTCGCGTCCGTGGCGCTTCCCACCCCGCCCCCGCAGCTCGGGGTGACGCGTCTCCAATAACAGCTCGCGGGGAGCCGCAGCGGCACAGCCGCCACCATGCGCGCCGAGGGCCACGGCGGCCTGGAGCGCTTCTGCAGCCCGGGCAAGGGCCGGGGGCTGCGGGCGCTGCGGCGCTTCCAGGTGGGGGACCTGCTCTTCTCCTGCCCGGCCTTCGCCTCGGTGCTCACGGTCAACGAGCGGGGCAACCACTGCGAGCACTGCTTCGCCAGGTAGGCGGCGGCGCGAGCGCGGGGTCCTAGCGCCGGCGGGGCGGCGGCCGCGGGGGGCGGGGGCCGGCCTTTCAGCCCCACGCCCTGCAGGGCCACATGCACGCGGGGACCGGAGCCAAGTTCCCGCCGCACGTTTTCGAAGTCGCCCGCGTAGACTGTGCCAGCCGGGAGCGTAGGCTCCTGCCCTCGCACGTGGGCCGCCAGCCAAGCTGGTTCTGAGCGCGGACGCGCGCTGCCCACTGGGCACACTGGCAGCGAGGCCCCAGATTCCGGCAGCCGCGGTCGGTCGGTCCCCTTTAACTTGTGCTTCCTGCGGTGTGTTTTGTCCCCCACAGCCCAGACCTGCCTCGGATTGGCGGTTTCCTCCCAGGAATCAAATGAGTTGATCTGTCGTGTAAAGTACCTGACCCCTCCTCTTCCTTCTCTCGCTCTGTAGTGTGCATTGGGAGAGAAGCCCAGGGGCACCCGGTATTGTGAGGGGCTGCAGGGATGAGATATATCTCTCTCCCTGGTTTGAGATTAGGAAAACATGGTCATTGGGGGATCAGGCAAAATGTATGCTTGAAACTGTATTTAATTGTAATATATATATTATAGGTAGATATCCTTTTTCATGTGTATGATATATACATATATATACTTATGTACATATAATTATGTCAAGACTTATGACAGTTTCAGAGCTGAAAGGCACATGAGAAAGCACCAAACCGAACCTGTCTCCTTCATTTTGCAGGTGACAAAACTAAAGCCCAGAAAGTCTGGCCCTGTATATATACTAATGCCATCAATTAGTGGAACGAATCTGGCCTTGCTCAATGCTGCTCCTTTTCCCACCTTGCTAGGTGCACCGTAAACTTAGTAATGCAGGAGACATGGCTTTGGAGACAAGTTTGCACCAAGTCTTCCACTGCCCTCCGAGGAAAGGGCCCTGCTTTATTTTCTTTGAACCTCAGTTTCTTCATCTTTGAAATGGAGATTTCTGGGCTAGATTAAGCAGACCTGAGGCCCTGCAAGTACCTTTAGAGTACAGGTCTCAAGCCCAGCATACGCTGACGCACTTAATCTCTGAGACCTGTGTGCCTCACTCTACAATAAGACATAGCAAAAGAAGGGACAAAGGCTGAATATTATAGTAATCTTGCTGGACTCCCTGCCAGAACTGTCTTCCGCTTGGGGGGACCTGGAAAGGAACTAGACACAGAATCATGCCGTGGGCAGCTGAAGGGCTGTATGTGATGTGGCTCTTTGAATTGGTGAGCCAAGAGCTAAAGGGTCATGGCACCACTTTGCGACGTTTGAGTGAAGTGAGCATTGGGTTTTCCCAAAGTTAAAAAGGCTGCTGCGACTGGTCCCTTGATCTTCTGAGCCTCGCTGTGGCTCGGAGTCTGCAGCAGTGTGGGTGTCTGCAGTGGCAGGAGCAAAGCAGGTCACCCAGCACAGAAGGAGCCTCTGTCGGGGATCCAAGCGATTCCTGGAAGCCATCTTGCAAAAAAAGACAGTCTATGGGCAGGCGCATAGTAGGTACTCAGGTGATGGTTGCCATTCCCCTCTTCCAGTGAATTAAAGGTCAAATCTCAAATTTAGAAGGGAGAAGAGGAACTGAGAGATGCTGCTCTTTGGCTGTGAGTGTTCTAATTGTGTCTACGACCCTCCACCCACCTTAGAATGTTAATGTACTGCCAGGGGAAACTTCACAAATTCTGCCATACGCAACATAGTTTGGTCCTTTTTCTTTTCTTTTTTTTTTTTTTTTCTGATTGACATTTGCTGGTGTCATTCACTGTTGCCTTAGGCCCCTCTCCAGGCCTGCCACATGCGAACAGGAGTTGCTACAGCACCTCTACTCCCTTTGGATAGGTGACCATCTGTCAACACCTATAGTTCATTTTTTTCCTCCCTGGAAGTTATTTGAAACACAAGAAATCATATTCACGAGATCCAGGCATTTAGAAATATCTTTGTGCCCCCACTTTATGATATCTATTAATTCCAATTGGTTTTAAATGGTGGGATCATTCTAATAGATTTATCATGGGTTTCTTTGTCAACGTTGCATATGGCAGAGGACCAATTAGTCTGTCCAGATGAATTAGGGGAACACATATATGCCACTATGGGCTTCAAAGGAGCAGAAGCAGAAATCCATACTTGTATACAGGTCAAAATCCACTACTCCTACCCATGCCACACACCCAAAAGAAAACTACTCCTTATCTTTTCTTATGTTTCACATGTTTAATGTAAACAGTACTGTTTGAGACGAATGAGCCATTGGAGATTTCCCGTGTCATATTAGTTATCAGAATTTTACTTATTTCAAAGGGGAAAAAAGTTATTTCTTCAGGAATTAGTATATTTTATAAATTGAAAAATAATGGAACATTTCTTGGTTCTCTACAGAACAGGATTCTCATTGCCAGGACAATTGAAAGGCTTATTTCTGGGAATTTTTAATTAGTATCACATTTTCTCAGTTTGGCGGATGGCACTTGGGAAGATGTGTATCTTGCCTCAGCTGCTAGAAGGCAGCTTCTAAAAATATAAATGTCTTCCAGTTGGGAGCTGTCCCTGTAAGAGAGGTGTCCCTCTTAAATACATTTTATTTATTCACACACACACAGAGGGTATTTTGGTCATTTGCTAACTTTCTGTGCTTTTTTTTTTTTTTTTTTTTTAAGATATGTAGATAGCCAGGCATGGTGGCGCATGCTTGTAATCCCAGCATTTGGGAAGCTGAGACCGGAGGATCCTGGTTCCCAGCCAGTCTTAGCTACCTAGTGAGGCACTCCACAACTTAGTGAGACCCTGTTTCAAAATAAAGAATAAAAAATAGGGCTGGGGGTGTAGCTTGGAGGTAGAATGCCCCTGAGTTCAATCCCCAGTACCAAAAAAAAAAAAGATAAGTAGATGTGTTATATTTCAAACTGAGACTTGGACATGTTTTAATACTTGATGCTATTTGCCTTGGAAAGG
>PVLC010020547.1:0-29176 GCA_004027655.1 Graphiurus murinus | reverse complement strand
GGCTGTGCCTGGGGTATAGGGACTTGTCTTCTTTGCTCATTGTATTTACAATGTCCAATGCAGTTTTCATAGATCTTGGTTCTTAGTAGGCATTCAAAACTATTCCTCAAATAAATGCATGATAGGATGAATTACTCTTATCTAATACAGTAGACAGAGTGCAGTAATTATGATTATGCATGTTTGCAAGTGACCGACTGAATACCTAAGATAACAATTGCTGATACAAAAAGAGAAGATTCTGTCTGTCTCTGCTATAAAAGAAGTTAGTCCAAGTATGGTATGACTCTATAATGTAAGGGACTAGGCTCCTCTCTCTGGTTTCTCTGGCTTCCTAAGCATGTGGCTTCCATGTCATGGCTCAAGAAGGCTGCCCAAGTTCATGCCACTGTGTCTGTATTCCAGACATCAGGAGGGAGAAAGGACCAAGAGGATCATGACCTCCCTTTTTATGAAGACTTACCATACATTCCTACTTATTTCACCCTCACCAATGCCAATTTGTTTTGGGTGACCATGCAAGCAGTTAAAATATGGGAGTTCTTTGACTAGAGAATGGTTCATGGAGGAAAGTTAGCAACCCGTGTCACAGTATGACCCAGAACAGGACTGTGTAATTTTTTCTACCAGAAACCATTGGTATACAAAGCCATCAGGTGAAATGGACCACTGCGATGGTGGATCTGTGTTTCCCACTGTAAACACAGGTAGTTGCTTCCTGAAATGGACAGTGAATGCTTCGGGTAGGCAAGGCCACAGCTGGGGAGATGTGAGAGAGTTCTTGAGGGGTGTTCCCTGATTTTAATTCTGACAGAGGCTATAGAATGTTACCTGAGAGCAAAGCCAGCGTATCTGGGGAAATCTCTCCCAAGTGTCTCTAGTTCTGTGTCCCTGTCTGAGCTACCTGAAATGGAAGTCTATGTCCTTTCCACCTGTGGGTCCCTGCACCTTCACTGCCAGGAACTCTGGAGTCTCCCGATCTAGCCTATGTGTCCTGAATGAAGAGAAAGCAACCAATTTAGAATCTTCAGAAGTTTTGCAAGATGCAGCAAAGCTGGTTTCTCCCAAATAGAACACCTGCAGAGGTTTTGCCAAAACTATCTAGAAAGTGTGTCGAGGTGGACATGGCCTCAGCCCTGTGCACCTACTTGGCAAGGCCAGGAACAGTCCCTCCTGGATCAAGACCCCACAGCAGGTGGGGAGGCAGCCGGCAGCCGGCCACTGGGCAGAGACCCACATTCATCCCTCCCTGTTTCTTTCATCTGATCAGTATTCAAGCTTCGGATCTCCCTTTGTGTGTGTTTAGCTTGGGGATTTATCACCGCAGCTTAGATCTGGGATGAAATAGATAAGCCTGCACTTTAATAAATGTGGCATTTCTTTTCCCATAAGAATTAGATTAAAGGAAAAGGGGCCCTGGAGGAGGCCACTGGGGCAGCGGGGTGGAGCCCAGTGGCAGAGGCAGCAAAAGACCTGGGACAGGGGACGCTGGGGCCCCTTCAGGGGGCACTTTGCAGTGGCCTGGCAGAGATTCCCCTTGGCAGAGAAGCTGCCTCCTGTTTTTCCCGGAAAGAAGCTAAAATGGCAAAGTCTTAGGCTGCTGTCCACCCTCCCCTGTGAGCACGTAGGGGTCTTGGCTGGACACCTTCCTGTGGTTCGGCCACAGTGCAGTCCTGCAATGATTTGCAAAGCTCCCAGTGAGACTTCCGGGGCTGTGAATCTCCCCAGGCCACCACGCCAGCTCCAGGCCAAGCACAGAGGCACTGTAGCAATGGAAAGAGCGGGTGAGCCCTTTGACCTTGAACAAAGACATTGCTTAAGCACTCTGCACTCGCTTTGCTTTCTCTCCATGTGAAATAAACACTGGCATCTACTTGTGGGGACCTGGCGGAGATATGAAACAATAATTGGTGTGCAGCCATGAGGACCTTACTGCTAGCATTATGGAGTTCAATCAGTGATGGACAGCAATCTGAGGCCTGTCTTTCCGTGGTCATTTCAACAGGGAACTCTATATTTTCTGTGATCCATGTGAATCCATTTCCTAAAAGGCAATTACATGGGGATCCTATGACATCAATAATGTTATTATCTTTATTACAACCTATAAGTGAAGCATAGAGAGGCTAGCTGGCTTATTTAAGGTCCAACAATTTGTGGTGGTCATGCCTACAGTAGCTCAAGAGATTGGAAGACAGGCTCCCCCAACTTCTCTGCTTGGGCCCTGTCTCTGACCCCCCTCATATTTTTTTAACGCCCAGCCATAAGTCATTGGGACCAAGAACAGCAAAAAGAGAAAGAGACAGACAGCCAGACAGCCAGACACACACACACACACACACACACACACACACACACACACACACACACACACACACACACACGAGGTCAGGGTAATGACCTGTATTTTCAGTTTTCATTAGCGGGCTGTTGCTCTCGGGCCTGCTCTGGGCAAACCCCTGGCTCCTTAGGTTTCCATAAAGGAAGCTAGTGATGACTTTGAGAGAAAAAGTTTTCTCTGAGTCTGACCAGCAGCTCAGACCTGTGGGCTTCGGTGAGTCAGACAGATTGGGTGGGCGTTGCCAATCTCTAAGAGGCAAGGAGATGTTTTCTAGACCCACAGGATCAAATAGGAGCCACTGAATAGCTTTTCTGTTTCTGTTGCTGCCACGGAAAGGTTTGCTTAAGTCCCTTGCAACCTTTTCTTCTTTGTTTTAAATTACCTATGGGTATAGGATGGGTTTGATGAAAATTTACTCCAGATAGATTGAGATTCTTTAATGCATCATCCAAGTGTGATATGATTTGTATTCTACGCCTCTTGGCATCGTGGAAAATACTGTGTAAATGAACGGAATGAATGATGGGCTGAGCCAAACAAGATGTGCACATGTCAAGAGTTACATAGCACCGGGGTACAAGAATTAAAAATCCGCAGGAGACTATGATTATAGAAATGGTAACTTATTATTCTTGGGAATAAAGCTGTGTACTTTGGTGTTTGGAGAAAGAGGTCAGAATACAGTGTATAATCCAGCATTCATGGAGATAAGAGTTGTGTATCATACAAGATAAAAGTTGTTACATGTGTATCCATGTAAACAGCTGCGTGCTGCAAGTTCCCTTATTCTCAGAGGCTTTGTGGAGCACCTCCTGCATTCAGGCACAGTGCCAGAGGCTGGAATGGTACAAGTTGGCGGCCTGAGGGGTGTTGGTTATGTGTGTGTGTGTGTGTGTGTGTGTGCGTGTGTGTATTTTTTGGGGGGGTGGGGGGTACTGGGGATGGAACCCAGGAACATTCTACCTCTGAGCTAACCCCCAGCCCTTTTTGTTTTGAGACGGGGTTCTTCTAAGTTGCACAGAATCTTACTAAGTTACTCAGGCTGGCCTCCAGCCTGGGATCCTCCTGTCTTAGCCTCCCAAGTACTGGGGTCATAGGTGTGCACCACCACACCCAGCAAGTGTTGGATATTGACAATGACCTTGAAGGGCAGATAAGACTTGAAGGTTAGAAGGCTGGGGAGGGACTGGCCAAGGTCGGAGTGGGCTGAAATAAGGAAAATCAGCAGAGTAGAAACAATGGGCTTCATAGGACAAGGGGAGGACTAGAGGAGGGAAAGTTCGAAAACAGGGTTGGAAACAGAAAATAGAGGCCTTGAATGCCAGAATTTTTTTCAAAGGGAACATTAGAAGGGAACCTAATGCTGAAAGTATTATTTACATTCACATTTGAAAATAGCTGGCTGCTTCAATTTGTGATTGTTAGTAGTATATAGAAATATGATTAATTTTTATATAATAACCTTATATCCTGCAAACTTGCAAGTTACACTTATTTGTTTTATTAGCTTTTTTGTAACTCTTTGGGATTTTCTGTTTAGACAATTATGTCATTGGCAAAAAAAAAAAAGAAGCTAATTTTACTTTTTTTTTTAAATATCCAGATGCCTTTTACTGCCTTTTTGTTTTGTTTTATTTCAGTGGCTAGGACTTCCTGTCTAATATTGAATCTATGCAGTAGAAATCATCTTCCTGATCTTAGAGGGAAGGAGTCAGCCTTTTACATTGTGATGTTAGCTCTGTATTTATCAGAGACGACCTTTATCAGGTCGAGAACATTTCTTTGTATTGCTAGTTCGTGGAGATTTCTGATCAGGAATGGATGTTGGATTGGGGCAAATGCTCCTTCTGTATCTGGAGCTATTATAGTGTGTTTTCCTTTTAATCTGTTAATGTGGTGAATTACATTGGCTGGTTTCCAATGGTAAACTAACCTTGCATTGCTGGGCTATGCCTAACTTGGTCATATATTATTGGATTTGATTTGCTCACATTTTATTGAGAACTTCTTGTGTCTGTGTTTACAAAGTGCATTGGTCTGTAGTTCTATTTTCTTTTGATTTTTGTCAGGAATCACAGTAATGCCGTTCTCATAGTATGTGTTGAGAAGCATGTCCTATTCTCCATTGTATCAAACTTTTGTAGAATCAAATAGTGAAGCCGTCAAAACTGGGAGTTTTTGTTTATTTTTCACAGGAATATTTCTAACCCCGAGTCTAATCTCTTTCATAGGTATAAAGCTATTTGGGTTATCTATTTAAAAACAACAACCACCACGACCACCACCAAACACAACTGAAAACCACTTGAAAATGTTGCTGAAATCTCAGATCCCAGAGCATCTTCAAAATATAACTCACAAAGCCCAGGTGAGCCCATAAGGCTGAATCGACACAATGTTACACGATATTACATTTAAACAATCCACTGGATGGTCAGGTATTTCATTTGATAACTGAAGATGAAATCTGCTACTCCTCAAGCTTCCTGAACTCTTTGAAATGCCCCCACATAAAGATCAGTTATTGTTTTCCATCCTTTTAGACAATATGTGAAATAAAAATCATTGCTTTTACATAGAACCATGTGCAAACAAATACATAGGCAGAGATTCTGTAGGTGTAGGTAGATCAGTTCATCACTATTATAAGCTATTGAGGAAGAAGCAATTATTTCCACTGAATTCATGATTTTGCTTGGAGAATCTGAAGACTTGAGTAATTTGTCCACCAAATATCACAGCCACTCAAGTATTCAGATCCAAGGTCTGTTTTTTTGTTTTTTGTTTTTTAATTTCTCTATGCCGCCCCTAATACAGCTCAGCTCCTTGCTTGTCTGCTACAGAATGAAAAACCAAGTAAGTCTAAAGCCTCTTGATGAGTACCATGCATGTCCATGTGAGGTTTTTTTGTTTGTTTGTTTTTTTGTTCTTTGAATCAAAATCAAGGGAAACAAACTAACCACATTAAAATGGTGTCTTCCCAGTACTTGAAAGGCTGAGACAGGAGGATCCAGGTTTACAGTCACCCTCAGCTACTTAGTGAGTCCCTCTGAACTTAGTGAGACCCTGTTTCAAAATAAAGAATAAAAAAATAGGACTGAGGGTGTAGCTCAGAGGTAGAATGCCCCTGGGTTCATCCCCAGTACTGCAAAAAAAAAAGAAAAAAAAATGGTGTCTGCAGACACTGCCCAGTGTGCCTGGCCCTAGAGCTAGCTTTGAGAACTCAGTACAGATTTATTGACTACATAGATGCTATGTAATATTGCAAATACTAAAGCGCTACACTATTATAGCAGTGAAGAAGCATCTAGTGAAAATAACGCACAGTTTTGGATTTCATTAATGGTTAACTCTAGTGACTAATAAATCCCAATTTTGTTTTGTTCTCTGGAGGATCTTTTCTATTTCTAGAGTTATTAAGTAGATCTACTGGAAAATTATCTATAGAATTCTTTAGCTGGAGATTTATGTGTGGTTTGTACTTTTTAGTACTTTAGGTCTGATAAGTGGTTTGGGTGGGTTTTGTTCCTTTATAGTTTTCCTGACTCACTCAGAAATCTTGTGTTTTGCAGAAAAACCTCTACATTGAAACCACACAAAATGGACCACACACACACACACACACACACACACACACAACACACACACACACACTTGCAAACACATACATGCACACCTTCCCTTACTTAAAGAGTGGGGGAAGTGGTTTGTGTTATTTGCGGTTGGGTTCAACTTTAAGTGACAAAAGACTGACTAACTGTGACTTCTACAAATAGAGGCTGATTTTCTTGCCTGACTAGAAATGCAAAGGTAAGGCCATGTTTGGAGTTGGTTCAGCCGCCCAGCAATGCCTTCAGAGAATCATGCTTTTCCTTTTTCCTCCTCTAGTATCCGTGGTGGGGTGCCTTCCTCACTTAAGCTTGCTACCTCATGACTGTAAGGTGGCTTCCCTAGCCCTAAGCTTTATGGGAAGGGCAGTACCAGTATAGTGACCCTTTTAGCTGGACATATTTGTTAGTCAGGAGGGGATGAGAAAGAATGACCATTTGTTGGATAGCTCAGTGTCTGCTGCATCTTTTGTGGTGTACTTTCTTCTCTTTCCTATGGGTTCAAATTGGATTTCCTCACTGAAAAGTGGATTCTTGTATATGTTCACTTAACTAAACTATCATAAATTAATCTTTGAGCCCACTATGATTTTTTTGCAAGTTTCTACATTTTATTTTTTTATTCTTTTAATTTTTTTTACTTTTATTAATTGGTGCATTGTAATCATACATCTTTGTTAGGTACAAGCTAATAAAGACATATATGTACACATTTCTCATTTAACCCCTTCCTCATTTCCCACTCCACTCCCTCACCCTCCCTCCTTCTCAAGTTCAGTTTAGTGATTGACTTTGATATATTTGTGAAAGTACATCATGTGCATTAGGGTGCCCCCATCCCACACCCACCCCGTCCATCACCTTCAGCTAAATCAGCTTCTTTGCTTATCTAGGGTTTCTCCGTTTTCATCTGGAGACCCTCTTATGCCCCATCTTCTCCCTAGCATCCTCATATTAGGGAGAACATATGCTTTTTTACTCTTTGTGACTGGCTAATCTCACTCAACATAATGTTTTCCAGTTGCATCCATTTCCCTGCAAATAACATGATTTTGTTCTTTATGGTTGAGTAAAATTCCATTGTGTACATATCCCATAGTTTTGTAATCCATTCATCTGTCGATGGACATCTTGGTTGTTTTCACAGTTTGGCAATTGTGAATTGTGCAGCTATAAACATAGATACACATGTGTCAGTCTGATAATTTGGTTTCCATTCTTTTGGGTAGATACCCAGAAGTGGTATTGCTGGATCATATGGTAGGTTCATTCGCATTTGTCTGAGGATCCTCCATACTGTTTTCCAAAGTGGTTGCACTAATTTGCAATCCCACCAACAGTGTATTAGGGTTCCCACTTTTCCACATCCTCACCAGCATTTATTGTTGTTCATGTTTTTTATGATTGCCATTCTGATTGGAGTTAGATGAAATCTTAAGGTAGTTTTGATTTGCATCTCTCTGATTGCTAATGACATTGAACATTTCCTCATATATTTATTGGCCATTTGTATTTCTTCTTTTGTGAGGTGTCTATTTAGATCCTTTGCCCATTTTTGATTGGGTTATTTGTTTTCTTAGCTGTGAGTTTCTTGAGTTCTCTGTATATCCTAGATATTAGTCCTCTATCAGAAGATTAGCTGGCAAAAATTTTCTCCCACTCTGTGGGCTCTCTGTTGAGGTTCTTGATAGTTTCCTTAGCTGCACAGAAGCTCTTCAGTTTAATGCAAACCCATGTATTGATCTTCCTTTGAGTTGCTTGTGCTTTTGGGGTCTTGTTGAGAAAGTTTTTACCTGTGCCTATGCCCTCTTAAAGTAGCTGCAAGGTCTCTGGCCTGACTTCCAGATCTTTGATCCACCTTGCTTTGACTCTTGTGCAGGGTGAGAAAGTGGAGTTTATTTCCATTTTCCTGCATATGATTAAGCAGTTTTGTCAACACCATTTGTTAAAGAGGCTATCTTTTTTCCAGTGTATATTTTTGGCTCCTTTGTAAAAAACCAATTGACTGTAAGCACGTGGGTCTGTTTCTGAATCTTCTATTCTGCTCCATTGGTCTATGTATCTGTTTTTGTGCCAATACCATGCAGTTTTTATTACTGTGGCTTTGTATTAGAGTTTGAAGTCAGGTATTGTGATACCTCCTGCATGGTTCTTGTTACTAAGAACTACTTTGGCTATCCTGGGCTTTTTGTTGTTCCACATGAATTTAAGGACTGATTTTTCTATGTCTGTGAGGAGTGACCTTGGTAATTTCATGGGTATTGTGTTGAATCTGTAGATCACTTTTGGGAGGATGGCCATTTTGATGATACTTATTCTGCCAATCCAAGAGCATGGAAGATCTTTCCATCTTCTAAGGTCTTCATCAATTTCTTTTTTCAACTTTTTACAGTTTTCCTTATAGAGGTCTTTTACCTCTTTGGTTAGGTTTGTCCCTAAGTATTTTATTTTTCTGGGTGCTATTGTGAGTGGAATTGTTTTCTGGATTTCTTTTTCAGTGGATTTATGGTTGACATACAGGAAAGCTTTTGATTTTTTAAGATTGATTTTGTATCCAGACACTTTGCTGAATTTGTTGATCAGTTCTATAAGTTTTTTGTTTGAGTTTGTTGGGTCTTCTAAGTATAGTATCATGTCATCTGCAAAAAGAGATAGTTTTAGTTCTTCTTTCCCTATTTTTACCCCTTTGATTTCTTTCTCTTGCCTTATTGCTCTGGCTAGAGTCTCAAGTACTATATTGACCAGAAGAGGTGATAATGGACATCCTTGTCTTGTTCCTATTTTTAGTGGGAACTCTTGCAGTTTCTCTCCATTTAATATGATGTTGGCTGTGGGCCTATTGTATATTGCCTCTATGATGTTGAAGTATGTTCATTTTATTGCAATTCTCTGCAGTGCTTTTAGCATGAATGGGTGTTGTATCTTGTCAAATGCCTTTTCAGCATCAATTGAGATGATCATGTGATTTTTGTCTTTGATTCTGTTTATGTGGTGAATTACATGGATTGTTTTCCATATGTTGAACCAACCTTGCATTCCTGGGATGAACCCGACTTGGTCATGGTGGATAATTTTCTTGATGTGGTTTTTTATGCGCATTGCTAGTATTTTGTTTAGCAGTTTTGCATCTAAGTTCATCAATGATATAGGCCTATAGTTTTCTTTTCGTGAGCTGTCTTTATTTGCCTTTGGTATTAATGTGATGTTGGCTTCATAGAATGTGTTTGGGAGGGTCCCGTTTCTTTCTATTTCATGGAATAGTTTGAGGAGTATTGGGATTAGCTCTTCTATAAATGTTTTATAAAATTCACTTGGAAAGCCGGGCGTGGTGGCTCACGCTTGTAATCCCAGCATTCAGGAGGCTGAGACCAGAGGATCTGGGTTCGAGGTTAGCCTCAGCTACCTAGTGAGGCACTCTGCAACTTAGTGAGACTCGGTTTCAAAATAAAAAGAATAAAAAATAGGGCTGGGGGTATAGCTCGGAGGTAGAATGCCCCTGAGTTCAATCCCCAGTACCGAAAAAAAAAAAAAAAAATTCGCTTGGAAAACCATCTGGCCCTGGGCTTTTGTTAGATGGCAAACTCTTTATTGCTGTTTCTATTTCTTTGATTGCTATTGGTCGGTTTAAGTTTTCTATATCTTCTTGACTCAATTTAGGGAGGTTATATGTATCTAGAAATTCGTCAATTTCTTCTAGATTTTCCATTTTGTTGGAATATAGTTTTTCAAAATAGTTTTTGACTATGCTCTGTATTTCTATACGGTCAGTGGTAATATCACCTTTTTCATCTCTTATTTTGGTAATTTGGGTTGATTCTTTCTTTCTTTTGGTTAGGTTGGCCATTGGTTTATCTATCTTGTTTATTTTTTCAAGAAAGCAGCTTTTGGTTTTGTTGATTTTCTGTATTGTTTTTTTATTCTCTGTTTCATTAATTTCTGCTCTGATTTTCATAATTTCCTGTCTTCTACTGGCTTTGGGGTTAGACTGTTCTTGTTTTTCAAGGACTTTGAGCTGTGCCATTAGGTTATTTATTTGGTGATTTTCTGTTTTTCTTATGTGGGCACTCAGTGCTATAAATTTTCCTCTTAGTACTGCCTTCAAAGTGTCTCAGAGGTTTTGATATGTTGTGTCTCTGATTTCATTGGTTTCTAGGAATTTTTTAATTTCTCCCCTTACTTATTCTATGACTCAATCTTCATTCAGCAATGTGGTGTTCAGTCTCTATGTGTTTACATGGTTACTTTGTGTCTTCTTGGAGTTTATTTCTAGTTTCACTCCATTGTGGTCTGAAAAGATTCAGGGAATTATGTTACATTTTTTGAATTTGCCAGTGCTCGCTTTGTGGCCCAGAATGTGTTCTATTTTGAAGAAGGTTCCATGTTCAGCTGAGAAAAATATGAATTCAGCTGTAGTTGGGTGAAAGAGTCTATATGTGTCTAATAGGTCCATTTGGTTTATAGTATTCTTTAAGTCTGAGGCGTCTCTACTGACCTTCTGTTTAGAAGATCAGTCTAGAGATGTAAGAGGAGTATTGAAGTCTCCTAGTATTAGTGTTTTGGGATCTATGTGTGTCTTTATATCATACAGAGCTTGTTTTATGAAAGTGGCTGCACCTGTGTTTGGGGCATAGATGTTGATAATTGTTATTTTCTCTTGCTGGATTGTTCCTTTCACTAGTAAAAAACGACCTGCTTTGTCTCTTCTGATACGATTAGGCTTGAAGTCTAATTTATCTGATATCATAGTTGCTACTCCTGCTTGTCTTCGAGTTCCATTGGCATGGATTACCTTACATCAGCCCTTTACCTTTAGTTTGTGGGAATCTTTGCTTGTAACGTGTGTTTCTTGCAGACAGCATATAGATGGATGCTGGGTTTAATCCATTTTGCCACCTTGTGCCTTTTTATTGGGGAGTTGAGACCATTTATATTCAGTGTGATTGTTGAGAGATAATTTTTAATTCCTAACATGTTCTTTCAGTTTCTGTTTGTCATGGAAGGTTTTTATTTCCCCGTCAATTTTGAGAGAGAGTTTTACTGGGTAGAAGAATCTTGGCTGCAAGTTATTTTCTTTCAGAGTTTGGAATCTGTTACTCTAGCCCCTTCTGGCTTTTATGACTTGATTTGGGAGGTCTGGAGTGATTCTGATTGGTTTGCCTCTAAATGTCACTTGGCCTTTTACTTTTGTTGTTTTTAGAAATCTCTCCTTAGCCTTTAAATTAGTCAACTTGATTATTATGTGGCGTGGTGAACCTCTTCTTTGGTCTTATCTCGAGGGAGTTCTATATGTTTCCTATACCTGTATGTCAACTTCTCTTTCTATGTTCGGAAAATTCTCTGATATTACTTATTTGAAAAGATTGTTTATTCCATTAGTTTCAACCTCTAATCCCTCTTCTATGCCTATTATCCTTAGGTTAGCTCTTTTAAAGTTGGCCCAGATCTCATCGATTTCCAATTTGTACTGTCAATTTTTTTTTTTTTCTAAATTATGTATAATGGATTCATTTTTGGAATGGTTATCTCCTACGAATGATATTCTATTTTCCATGTGGTCTAATCTATTGTTTATAGTTTGTATTGATGCCTTCACTTCAATTATTGCATCTTTCATATCTTTCATTTCCTTCAAGGCTTCTCTTTGATTCCTGCTCAGGGTGTCAGATTCTTTGTTTATTTGTTTCTTTCCAGCTCTCTCTGTATTCTTTCTGGACGTTTTGTATCATTTCTACTATTAAAGATCTGAATTATTCTTCTGGTAATCTCTGCCATTTAGTGTTGTTGAGTTCTGTTATTGTGGGATTGTGTTGACTCATTGTTTCTTTGCTATTTTTCCTTCCCATGGTTTCCCTGTTCTTAAATTTATATCTTTGCTGCTCTTGCAGGTTTTCTTGTCCAATCTCTGCAGTCGGGGTTTAGAGGTGTCTGCTGGTATATACAGGGACAGGTTGTGTTCAGTGGTAAAGGCTGGGTGAGAAGTCACAGTGATGAATGCAAGAATAGGGTAAAGTAGAGGGTATGGTCCAGTGGGATAAGAGGTTGAGTGTGTTCAGGTGATATATGGTAAAGATTAGAGATAGTGGATATGTCAGGGGACTCTGGTAGTTAATGTATAGTTTTAGGTGTGATAGTATGAGTTGGTCTTGATATGAGACAGGGAAAGAAGGAAAATGAAAAGAGAAAAGAAAAAGTGTTGAGGAGAAGAATATAGATGGGAGAGAGGGAGGGAAGCTTGTAAAAGGATGAGAGTCAACAAACTGAGCAAAAAATAACAAAGCAACCAATCATCCTAACAAACAGACAAATCAAGACAATACAAAACGAAAACAGTAAAAACAAATAAAACAGAACACACACACACACACACACACAAAACAAACAAACAAAAAGAAAAACAAAAAACCCTACTAGTTTTTAAGTACAGAGCTGAGTTGGCCTCTGCAGCCCTTTTGGATCTGCGTGGGTATTTTCAGCTTTTAAATATCTGCTCAACTCTATTATATATTCTAGTGTGTCTCTGGCATTCTTATTTGATCTATCAGTGCAGGCTGGAAGTTCTGCTGATGCCTCTCCTGCTGTAAGCTGTGTCTCTGAGCTCTCCACAGGACCTGTTTTTGTCTCTCTCACTGCCTTTGCTGGTGATGAGAGTGCAGTCTAAATGCTGGGCATTTCTAGTGTGCCTGGAAGGTCTCTATGCCCTGTGTGCACTGGGTTCTTCCCGCACTTCTGTTCCTATCTAATCGCTAGAAGGCGGGTGACTGAGTCTGTCCTTTGTATAGGGCCTCCCACACCCCAGGAGTGCAATTTAACTTACAGATCCCTGCTGCTGTGGCTCCGGTGGGAGGGGTGAGCTGGGTGTCCTCGGCACAGGCTTAAGATGGTTGTCCGAATTCTTATTGAGTGCTGTAGATCCTGTGGGAATATGCTGCTTGATTATGGTGTGGAGTTCCGTAGTTGCTTACTCCACTTCTGGTCACTGGGGGTGCGGGAAGTCATTGAAGGTCTGGGCGGCTGGCAAAATGGTGGCTGGCAAAATGGCGGTTGCCTGTTCTGGGGGGGGGGTTGTTCACTCTTTTGCTGCTTTGCCTTTCTTTCCTTCCGTCAAGAAGCTGCTTTTGTGGCAGTTTTGATTCAAGCTCTGCGGTGCAGTTGATTGTTACTCCGGCTCTGGAGGGAGAGGTGAGCTGGGGTGGTCCCGCGGGGGCTTACACTGGTCATCCCACGCATTCCGGTCACTGTGGAAGATGTGGGGATCTGCTGCCTGGTTAGGATGTGGAGTTCTGGAGTCTTTTTCTCCATACCTGGTCACTGGGTATGCAGCCGTGTTAGTAGACCCCCGTGTCAGGCTGCGGCTTAATGGCTGCCACCACGCAGATGGGCTCCTTTGCTCTCCCTGGTTGGCTTTCTGGGGTCTCTTCAGCTGTATTTCAATTCTTGTTGCTTTGTTTGCTTTTCTATTGCCTTTTTTTCTTCCATCAAGAAGCTGCTTTCATGGCAGATTTGATTTGAGCTCACAGCACTTGTGGAGAGGTGTTTCACTCAAACACCATCTTCCATTCTTCCCACTGTGATTCTTTAATGATTCCCTTAATACTGAATTATACTCCCATAGCACTTTACACATATGTATATATATTTTACCAACATGATACCATTTAAACCCAACAGAGTCATGAGATAAGGGATTATCTTCTCTGTCCTTCAAGGGGGGAAACTAAGGCCAAAGGAGTTTGGTGATGTATTCGGTGGGGGTGGGGGTCCTCCCTCCTGGTCCACGGCTTCATCCCACTTTCCACTTTTTCTCCTCCTCAGTGAGCTGACATAGGCCTTAGGAGGCGCTACCCCCAAACCTGTGTTTTGTATTCTTACCTGAGCCCTCTCCCACTCACATCCACTCAGCACGCTGTCCTGCCTGCCATTTTGCTTGTAGGAAATCAACAAGGGACAAAATCTCCAACAGCATTTCCGGCATTTCAATTTTAATTGATACACATGCTCCAATACCCAATGTGCCTCCTAGGTGAACCTTCCCAGGTAGGGCTCTGCTGTTGGGGCGTCTGTCTGCTTATTCCAGTTGGATCTGAGGCCCTGCAGATGCGTTGCTAGAAGTCTGAGCTGGGATGAGATTTTCACATCCCATTTGTCGTGTGAGACAGACAGGGACAAATTCCTCATCCTGAGACGTGGAGGTGTCGTGTGATTTTTTTTTTTTCAGGAGTTGCTGTGTTCTCTTCCTTCCCTGAAGATTCTTGCAAATGACACATCTGGGGGTGACAGCCCCCTGCTTCTCCATCTCCCAAGAGGACTAAACAAACCTTCTCTTGCGCTTGGGAAAACTCGTGTCTTAGAAAAAGAAAGAGATTGCTTATTTGTTTGAAATAATGATGTTGACACCTTTGAAAAAAATGAATGTAGCTCAGGGGCCGGTGGCTGGGGGATTGATTCAGTTTAATACAATGGACATTTAATAAGAGTTGCATTTGAACCAGGTGCCAATGGGACAGAAATCTATCTCCCTGGCCCTGGCTGAGCTTATGCAGCATGGTCCTGCTAGCACACATCTCTGCTTCATGTGAAAAACCACATGGGAGACTGAGGTGGCTGCTGGGTACGTGAAAAACCACATGGGAGACTGAGGTGGCTGCTGGGTATGTGAAAAACTACATGGGAGACTGAGGTGGCTGCTGGGTACTTTGCAGAAGCTGCAGTGACAATGGTCAGAATGTAAAGGCAGGTGGTGCTGGTGGCAGAAGCTCTGTGTGTTGCACACAGAGGCCGGGCACTCACCATGCAGCAGGGACAGATGTCCCTGGGTCAAGGAAGGCCTAGTGTTCTGGTGGAAGGGACCATCGTGTTCCTCATGCCCTGCCCCCTGCTTGTCCCAGAGCTCACGAGCAGAGCTTATCAGGGACCAGGAGTACCTGTACTTCCTTCTCTACTGAGGATGCTGGGGCAGGTTTAAAGCACCCAGAACCCTGCATCCTGAATGTATCTCTGTACTCTGTGCCTTTGATTTGCTCTCCTCTCTGTAGGAATTCCCAACCCCCTCTACCACCTATGGGATCCTCAGCATCCTGAGACTTGCTTGAAATACTACTTCCTGGAGGCATTTCTCCTCCCTCTGCCACAGCCCCTGTGCCTTCTACCTCTAGGTTTGACTCCCATTCATTCTGCCCTTTACGGAAGGTAGGCATCTGGATGTTGCTGGAACGCATCCAAGGAAAATCGTATCTGTCACTGGGAAAGAAACGATGCTGGAGAGACAGAGAAATTTACCTCCCAGGGGAGTCAGCACTAACTTTGGTTTCTCTCCAGAGGAACCAGATCCCAGTATGGGGCAGGCTGTGTGTGTGTGTGTGTGTGTGTGTGTGTGTGTGTGTGTGTGTGTGTGTGTGTGTTACTGGGAATAGAATCCAGGGGGATTCTTATTTACTTATTGTTTTTTTAAATTTTGAAACAGTCTTGCTAAGCTGTTTGGATATTGTTAAGTTATTGAGGCTGTCCTTGAGCCTGCAATCCTCCTGTCTCAGCGTCCCAAGGACTGGGATTACAGGTATACCACCACACCCGGCTCAGGGCAGGCTCTTAAAAGAGGTAAAATGCTTGCTCAGAACTATTGGACCCCAGGATATTTTTTCCAGAATCTCAGAATCCATCTACTAATTTAATGCCATGAAATGGGAAATTCTCAGATGCCGAATGCCACATGTAGCCGTGAAGGGAGGATTCAGGAGTAAGCATTTGAAAGTATTTATCAGAATGATAGACAAGAAGAGGTGATGTCCTGAATGCTTGACTGAAATATTTGGGATTAGATGGATTGAGGGAAGATGCAGTTTAATTAGAAGCTATGACTGCTCTGCACTCCTGATGGTAGCGGTGCTCACGGAACCCCCTTGGCCTTTATTGTAACTTTAATAATTTTCTTAAACTCAAGTAGGGCATTTCTGTTAGAAAAGTAAGTGAAAATTCAGTGAATTAAAAAAAAATACTCATAATCCCATAAAATTACTGGCTGACATTTGATTTTTACTTGCATATATATCTAATGTATTTAGAATGAGATTCTACCCTGTACAATATATTAAAACTCACTCTTTTCACTGGATATATCATAAATATCTTATATCTTAATGAACACTCATATAGAACATAATCAACAACTCTTTTTATTTTGCTGTGCAAAATTTCAAACATAGGTAAAAGTAGAGAGAATAGAGTGTCTAAGAAACCCTCATGGACTGCCACCCAATTCCAGAAATTGTAACTCAGAGCTAATTCTATTACTCATCTATACCCACCACGGTCCCCTAATCACATAGACAAACCCTGAGACTCAGATTACTTAAAAGCAAATTGCAGTATCTCATTATATCGTCTGTGACTATGTAAGTCCATGGAGTCTCTTAAAAGGAATCTTAGCTGGGCACAGTGGTGTATAACTGTAATTCCGTACTTGGAGTCTGAGACAGGGGATTGCAGGTTCGAGGATAGCCTCAACAACTTAGACCTTGTTTCAAAATAAATAATAAAAAGGACTAAGTGTATAGTTCCAAGGCAGAATGCCACTGGGTTCAATCCCCAGTGCAGAATGGATGGATGGATGGAAGGAAGGAAAAAAGGAGTCCTAATATATCCACAATGTCATTATTTCACTTAAATATATCATCAGAACAACCTTTATTTCACCAAATGTCCAGCCAGCTACAAGATCTCCTTTTTTTGCTCCGTACGACAGTCTCAAACTAACTAAATAATGTTACAGTAGTAGCATCACTTACTCAGCTAGTAGCTTGTTGGTGATAAAAGATGGTACTCTATTTTTTACTATCATGAACAATGCTACCATAAATCATTTTTGACAAAAGAAATCACACATATCTAATTATTTTCTTAGAATAAACTTTTACAAGTGTCATAGTTGAGTCAAAGACTGTGGACATTTTTGAAGACTTTTAATCTAAACTGCCAAATTGCCTTCCACATTGCTTATACTCATTTATGCAACTCATGAGCTATATGGGAGAATGCCTAATTATTCTTCCAGTTTTATTTTTATTTTGTGCAAACTTTAGAATTATTTTGTCAAAGCAAAAATGCGTTAGTTTCTATTTGTTAATGCATTTTTATGTGATAGATTATTTTTAGAGTAGCTTATATCATAATACCAAGAATTCCTGTCCAGGAGCATTTTATATCATACTTCAGTAAAATATATTGTGTTTTATCCACTTGAGTTTCTCACATTGTTGTAAAAGGCTAGATATTTTATATAATTTTCCATAATTGTGAAAGGGATCACTGATTTCTCTTCCTCTCTTCTCTCCCCTCCCACAACTAATTATTGCTCACATTAAAAGATTAATTTTTAGGACTTGGGGTTTAGCACAGTGGTAGAATGCTTGCCTGTCATGCGTGAGACCCTTGGTTTCATCTCAAGCACCATTAAAAAGATTAATTTTTTTGTACATGAATTCTGTAATTGTCAATCTTACTGAAAACTCTTATTAGTTACAGTGTTTTCCTCTGTGATTTTTTTTGGAGGGGATAGTTTAGAGCTATATTCTTATCATCTGGTGATAATGATAATCTTATCTTTTTCTTTTTAAGTATCCTTACCTTGTACTCCTTTTCGTGTTCAACTACATCTGCCAACCCTCCAAAATAAGTCTACATGATGGTGAGGATAGCTGGTATCTGTGTTTTACTTCTGATGTGACAGGGAACAGTTCTGTGTTATGGTTCATTTTTGCCTGAAAGTGGCTGGTAGCTGTTGATTTGTAATAGATCTTGTGTGAGGGGGGAAGGGGGCATTCTGAGGATCGAACCCAGCATTCTACCTTTGAGCTACACCTCCAGCCCTGTTTTACTTTTTATTTTGAAATAGGGTCTAGCTAAGTTTCTGACCCTGGCCTCAAACCTAAGATCCTCCTGTCTCAGCCTCCCAAGTACTAGGATTATAGGCATGTGCCATTTTACCTGCTAGATCTTTCTTTACGTATACTTTTGGTGAAATATAGTTATAATTCAAACACATAGTGAGGTTCAAACACACATGTCTACAGCACTTGGTGTATTTCCCTCTAGATCCCACTCACTAATCTTAATTGATGATTCACAAATATCATAAAACATTTTTTTTCGGCACTGGGGATGGAACCTGGGGGCATTCTACCTCCGAGCTACAGCCCCAGCCTTATTTTTTATTCTTTTTTTTTTTTTTTTTTTTTTTTTTGAACAGTCTCACTAAGTTGCAGAGTGCCTCACTAAGCAGCTGCGGCTGGCCACGGACCCCGACCCTCTAGTATCAGCCTCCCAAATGCTGGGATTACAAGTGTGCGCCACCACACCTGGCTTATAAAACATTTAACAGAGAACTTTTCAAATAGCAAACATGCAACGGATGTTTGGAGTATTATATTTTTATCATTTAAAGATTCAGCATTAATATTTATTTTTAAATTAAGAATAGATGTTGAGTTTTATCTGCTGCCTTCTTTGGGGGGGGTGGCTGTCTATTTAAATACTTATATTTTTCTTTTACCTGTTAATTTGATGATGTATTAACATTGATATATACTCATTTTTGGAATATAAAATGAATTTTTTCAAAAGTTTGTCATTCTTTTGAAGTAGTTCTGGGTTCTATTTGCTAGTATTTTATTTCAGAGTATCTGTGCCTATTTTCACGAGTTAAACTGTCTTCTCTCATTAGTTTTCAGCAGTCTCTCTGTACAAGTGTGAGATCAAGGTCATGCTTGCTTTGCAAAATGGTTTGAAAGTTTATTTTCCATGTCTTCTCTCCCTAACTGCCTCTTCCCAAGTATATTCTGTTCTGGGAAATTTAAAGGCTTATGCCTGTGAGATTTTTTTTTTTTTGAGATAATCTTTTGCCATATAAACACACATATACATGTAAATTTACATACAAATATATATGCATATGGAACTTAACAATATTTGTAATTTCTTCCATGATTATGGTGACTTTTAGATTTCTCTCCTTTTCCTTGAATTAATTTTGGAAATTTCTACTTTCAAAGAAAACCATTCTGATTCTTTGAAATTCATTGGGATAGAGCTGCAAACAGCCTTTTATTATTTAAAAATAACTCTTTTGGATCAGCGGTTATATACCTTTCGTTTTCTTTTGTATTATGGAATACCTGTGTTCTCTCTTGCTTCTAACTGGAGTAGTCAGGGATTTAATTAGTTCTCTCATAGAACATATTAGAAAAGGATTCCTAGTTCTCTTAATTTTATTGTTTCCCCTTAATTATAAGAGAACTTCAAGCTGTAAGTCCTTATCTAAAAGTAACTATAACTGAATCCTAAAAGTTTTTCTTTTCTTTTCTTTCATGTGTGTGTGTGTGTGTGTGTGTGATGCTGAGGACTGAACCCAGGGCATTTTACCTCTGAGCTACACTCTCAGCCCTGTTTTATTTTTTATTTTGAAACAGGGTCTCACTAAGTTGTGGAGGGCCCAAGTTGCCAAGGTGGTCCTCTGGCCTGTGATTCTCCTGTCGCAGCCTCCCCCCTAATACTGGGATTATAGGTGTGCACCACCAGGCCTGGCTTAAAAGTTTTTATATGTTACCAAAGTGTTCTAAATATCTGTGATTGCAGTTTTGAATTATGCTTTAGCCACAGGTTACTCAATAAAGATTTTTCTTAAATTTTAACTGGTTTGCCTTTTTGCTCATTCATATTTTGTTATTAACATCTAATTCTATTATATTTTAGATAAAGCATGTGAACTATATTATGCCCAATTTGGGAAAATTCAAACATTTTTGTGTATATATGGCATAAAACAATGTTCAATTTTTATAACTATTATATGGGCATTTAAAAGAATATCTGAAGCCAAGCATGGTGGCACACCATGGTGGCCTGTAGTACCAGTACTTGGGAGGCTGAGACAGGAGGATTGCAGGTTCGAAGCCAGCCTTAACAACTTAGTGAGACTCTCAGCAACTTAGCAAGACCCCGTTTGCAAATAAAAAATAAAAAATAGAACTGGGGATTTCGTTCAGATGTAGAATGTGCCTGAGTTCACTCCCTAGCACCACACACACAAACACAAACAAAAAACAGAAAAGAAAAAAGACTTTTTACAATATATAATTACTATATAATAATCAAGAGAAGTATGTTAATCACGTTATCAGAATCATTTCTATCCTTATTTACTTTTCTTCATTTGATCGAAGCTGACAACAAGATGTCAAATTTTCCCATGGTGATTCTGTTTTACCTTTTCCTGTATGATGCATATGAGAAATTGTTGGTTTTGCTTGGCATGGCAGGTCATCACAGGTTTTAGGATAGCCTCAGCACCACAGTGAGATACTCAGTAACCTAGCAACAACCTGTGTCAAAACAAAAAATAATAAGGGCTGGGGATGTAGCTCAGAGGTAGAATGGCCTTAGGTTCAATCTTCAGTAACACACACACACACACACACACACACACACACACACTCATCACAGGTTTTCCGGGTCAACACAATTAAATATTGGCAATTTTGCATAGGTTAACTTATAATATTTTAAAGTGTATTTGATTTTTGGCATTGGTATGTGAGAGTTCATTGGACTTACATATCTTCCGCAGTTGATAATCCTCTTATCTGTGATGTTCTCTCTCTTTCTGTGCACACACACACACACAAACACACACACACACACACACACACACGTACACATGCTGCCAGTTCTGACTTCTTGTTTGCTTCCATTTTCCCCTTGCTCCTCCCTCTGAGTTAATCTTTAGTATTACTGTGTTTTAGGTGTTGTACTTTAAGTGTGTCTCTGCCACAGTTTATAGTAACATTTAGCTTCGTGTCCCTCTGTAAAGGCTTTTATGGTAATGAGGTGGTAAGACTGTGGCTATTTGTTTGATCACCATTGTATTTGCTTCTTATGTTTTTTCCTTCATTTTTTCCCATTAAAAACCCCTCGCTTACTGTGTTCTTTCCATTCTCTCCCTATTTCTGCCTCTTCTATTCCCTAGTTGGATTGGGAAGTTCTCCAGCTTATTTTCATTCTGCTGGTGATGCCCCTTTCCTTCCTCTTAGCTCTCTGATTTTATTTAGAGCAAGTCAAGGGGCTGCCACTTGCTCCTTGGCTGAGGAACTCTGCATCCTGCTCTCTGTGCAAGGAGAGGGAGCGGGGACTCTGCCGGCGGCCTGGAGACATCCTTGATGACAGAGGAAGATAAGAAATAAGCAAATCAGGAAAGTTTGAGAGTGACGTGTCCTATGCACAGATGCATGTGACAGAAAGATCCAATGGTGTCTTTCGGCTGGCTGCCCAGGGAAGTCCTCTGCAGGGCTCTGCTCAGGCTGCCATAATGAAGGACCACTGCCTGGGGCATAAACCATGGCAGTGTATTTCCTCACATTTTTGCAGGATAGGAGTTAAGATCTAAGGCATGGACCTCTCTTCTTGCTTGCTGATGGCAATGGCCATCATTTCTCTCTCTTTAAATGTTAGTAATATTGTTTGAGTAATATTTGCTAATGTTCTTTTTATTTTAACCAGCAATGAACTCAAAGTTCTCAACATAAAAAGTTTTTTTTTTTTTTTTAAGCAAACCTTAGCCTGGTGTGGTGGGGCACACCTGTCATTCCAGTACTTGGGAAACTGAGACAGGAGGATCACAGGTTGGAGGCCAGCCTCAGCAGCTTGGAGAGACTCTCAGCAACTTAGCAGGATCCTGATTCAAAGCCAAAAAATAATAATAATAAAATAAGGGTTGGGGTGTGGCTTGGAGATAGAACACTCCTGGGTTCAATCCCCAGTACCAAAAACCAAACCAAACCAATTCAAACCCAAGGAAAAGTAAATCTTGTTTCTATTTGAGGTTTATAACATATTAAAGGATACATATAGGTGGCAAAATGGTTACTATGGTGAAGACAGAGAAGGTACCCATCATCTCATGTAGTTACTTGCTGTGCCTATAGTGGCTAAAATAGACTTCTTTAACAAAAGTCTCAAGTGTAACACAGTTGCATTCATTCTGGTCCTAACATTGTAATTCAGTTGCTGGGCTTGTGATGGCCACCTTCTCAATGTGTCCTCACGTGGTCTTTCTGGGTATGCCTGCACCCTAACCTCTTTTTTTAAATTTTTATTGTAGTAATTCGTGCAATATAGCATACATCTTTGTTAAGTACAAATTGTTAACAACATATTTGCACACAATTCTCATTTGACCCCTTCCCCAATTCCCACCCCGTTCCCTCGCCCTCCCTCCCCCTCAGGTTCAGTTCAGTGAGTGACCTTGATATGATTGTGTAAGTATATCATGTGCCTTAGGGTGTCTCTCTGCCCCGTGCATCCACTACAATTAAATCAACTTCTTTGCTTATCGAGGGTCTCTCCTTTTCATCTGGAGACCCTCCTATGCCCCATCTTCTCCCTAGCATCCGCATATTAGGGAGAACATATGCTTCTTTACTCTTTGTGACTGGCTAATCTCACTCAACATAATGTTTTCCAGTTGCATCCATTTCCCTGCAAATAACATGATTTTGTTCTTCTTTATGGTTGAGTAAAATTCCATTGTGTACATATCCCATAGTTTTGTAATCCATTCAACTGTCGATGGATATCTTGGCTGCTTCCATAGTTTGGCTATTGTGAATTGTGCAGCTATAAACATAGATACACATGCATCGGTCTGATAGTTTGGTTTCCATTCTTTTGGGTAGATACCCAGAAGTGGTATTGCTGGATCATATGGTAGGTTCATTCCCATTCATCTGAGGATCCTCCATACTGTTTTCCAAAGTGGTTGCACAAGTTTGCAATCCCACCAACAATGTATTAGGGTTCCCACTTCTCCACGCCCTCGCCAGCAGGTGTTGTTGTTCGTGTTTTTTATGATTGCCATTCTGACTGGAGTTAGGTGAAATCTCAGGGTAAATTTGCATCTCCCTGATTGCCGATGATGTGGAACATTTCCTCATACACTTTTGGCCATTTGTATTTCTTCTTTTGTGAAGTGTCTATTTAGATCCTTTGCCCATTTTTTTGATTGGGTTATTTGTTTTCTTAGTTGTGGTCTTTCTGGGTATGTCTGCACCCTAACCTCTTTTTATAAGGACATCAGTCAGATTGGAGTAAGGGACCCCCAAATACCTCATTTAAACTTATAAAACAATGAATCATGCATTCATTGTTTACTTTTGGTATACAAGGCAATGTTTTGAGATATGTATCCATCGCAGGATGACTAACTCAAGCTACTTAACACATGTAGTACCTCACAGGCTTATTCTTTTGTAGTTAGAACACTTAAAATCCACTCTTAGCGATCAATGTTCAAATATATCATACATTATTATTTTCTACAGTCACCTTATTGAACAACAACAACAAACTCTTCATTCTTCATGTCGGGCTAAAATTCTGTAGCCTTGAGCCAGCATCTCGCCCCAGCCCTCCATTACTCCAGTGACCTCATTTATTTTTAATTTAATTATCTCTTTAAAGGACTTATCTCCATATACAGCTGCACTCTGAGGTCCTGGGGTTGGGGCTTGCATGCGTAGCTGTGGAGGAGACACACATCAATGCTGAGCTCTAAGCGGTGTCCCAATGTATGGAATGGCGTGCAGAGATCACGGGAAAGGAAAACTCCTGGTGGAGGGTTTAGACAGCTCAGTGGTCCTTAGGTGGAGGGAACAGGTGAGTGTGAGGGGCCAGGAGCCCTGGGGACAGGATGACGAAGGGGCTGATGGGCCGAGTACCAGTTGGATTGACCGGCTCGGCTCTGATTTCTTTCCAAGGGTCATGAAAAGTCATTGAAGGATTTTAGGCATGATAGTTTTAGGGTTTCAGTTGGACAGTTTTAAAAGATTGCTCTAGGGAGAACCCATTCTCAAAGCGGCAAGTATGGAAACAAGGAGCCCTGTGGCAGTTCAGGAGAAAGCACTTGTGGCTCCGGCCAGGTGATGTGGAATCCGAGTGCAGTAGGTGAATTGCAGTGAAAGGGTGAGTGGCGTGCGAGGGGAGCGGGGAGTTAAGGAGCGCTTCTACATTTTGGGTCAAGGTAGAATTATTTTCAGAGTTTTGGCGGTGCCCTTTACTGACATAGGAAAGAATGGAAAAAGATGAGGTTTAGGGAGAAAATCAAAGCAATCCAGTACTTTCTTTTTTGTTATATCCATAACTGCACCCTCTGCCCTGTTTATTTTATATTTTGAAACAGGGTCTCACTGAGTTGCTGAGGCTGGCCTTGAACCTGAAATCCTCCTGTCTCAGGCTCCCAAGTCCTGGGATTACAGGCGTGCACCACTGCACCTAGAAAGTTGGTAGAGCCTGGGCATCCTCACAGGAGTTGACATGCTTCTCTCTTTGGAGTCTTTTCGCTTGAGACTCAGACCAAGAGCACAGAAATCCCCAACCCGAAGGTGGCAATGCTGCAGGAAGAACGAGAGCTTGGTGATGAGGCTGGCTGGGCTTTACAGCTCCCCAGCTGCAGGACTTCGGTGGGGACCTCCTGCACCTGGCTTCCAGGAGGTCTTGGGTGCAGAGGGGTTGAGGACCCTGTCTCCAGCATTCAGCGGGGTCCCCATTATGCTGTTGGGCACATGCCCTGGCACATGCGGGCAGTGGACATGAACTATCCTTTGTGTTATCGTTAACACCCTCAGTATCGATGGGGCCAGCTTGACTAATCCCACTGTGACCTCAGCGGTCCCTGCAGGCCTTGCCAGCCTAGTCATTGGCTCTCATTTCAGCCTTGTGCTCTCCCTCCCTTTCTTCCTTCTTTTGTTTAGATTGATGCTCAAGGCTTGCCTCTGAGACTCTGAGCAGGGAGAGAGCCGTGTCCAGAGAGGAATCAACACCCCTGGGCCTTTGATCTGATGAGAGAAAGGGAGAGGGTGGCAGCTGTAGACACAGGAGGTCAGGGCTACAAGCAGGTTTCTCCCAGTGCATGAGGCTGCTCCTTTCTCTCGGCTTAACAATTTTCTTTTATTTTAATATCTTCATGCTTTTTTGGGTTCATTGTAATTATACATCATAGTGAGATTCAGAGTGATACACACACGCACACACGCACACAGCACTTGTGTTTCCCTCTGCACCTGACCCTGCTCCCTCCTCCCTCCTCACACATGTTAGTGAGGTTGACGGTGATAGCTTCATGTCCGGACATGGCATTATTTGAGCACTTTCCTGCCTCGGTCCACCCCAGTCATTAATTCCCTAAACAATTCCCAACTGAGAAACGGAAAGCTCACTGACTCCCTGTCTCTCTGGAACCATTTCCAAATGTAGGGACAGAGTATTTTGTTCAGAGTTCCATTTTCCTAGTGTTGACAACAGACGGCACTAAGAAAGTCCAGTGTCATTCTTCTGGTGATGCACCAGACGGCAACCACAGGGTCCACGCTGATGAGCTCGCATTTATTCTACTCGATGAAGTCCTGGGTGCAGGCGGACTCTGGGGATACAGCAGAGAAGAAGACTGACATCCCTGCACAGTGCAGCTGCCAGTCAGTGGTGGGGACAGACAGTCAATGGCACAGGCCCTCACATTCCAGTACAGCATCCAATTTAATACAAATTACTGTGCATTTCTATAAAGATAAAACGAGCAATGGGAAGGTGAGACCCTAAATAAGGTGATGTAATAAATAAATGACGTAATATATGATTTGGGAAAATCCTGGCAAGACATCTTGAGGAGGTGACACTTGAGACTTAAAGGATTTTAAAAGCTGGAAAAGAACATTTCAGACAATGGGAGCAGCTAGTTCGAAGGCTCAGAGAAAGCAGAGAGCGTAGCCGGGCCTGGTGATGCACACCTGTAATCCCAGTCCTTGGGAGGCTGAGACAGGAGGATGGCAGGTTCAAGGACAGCCTCAGCAACTTAGCGAGGCCCTCTGCAACTTATTAAGACCCATATTCAAAGTAAAAAATAAATAAAATAGAGCTGGGAGTGTTGCTTGGAGGTAGGCATGGTGCTTCTGAGTTCAATCCCAAGTGCTGACAGAAGTCCAGTGTGACTACTGTGATTTGGAGGAAGAGTTCATGTGAGAGGAATTGAGAAAGAACTCTCTGAAAGCCAGGACAGGCGGAATGTCGCGTGAAGGTGAGACGGGAAGGCCACATGGAGTAGATACTAGAGAATGACATAGCTGTCTTGACATTTTTGCAGAATATTTCTGGCTGTTGGGGAAATAGAGATAAGGTAGGTTTGTTAGGATTACCAGAGTAATCTTGGACTCAGGCAAGAAAGAGAAAGAGAAAGAGAAAGAGAAAGGGAGGGAGGGAGGAAGAGAGAGAGAGAGAGAGAGAGAGAGAGAGAGAGAGAGAGAGAGAGAGGGTTTTGGTGTGGAATCAGTGGGGCTTGGCTTGTTTCTGGACTGATGTGGAGATAGAAAAGAGGGAATTACCAGTGGCGAATCCAATTGGATTATAGTATTGGACTATCTCGCTGCCATTGAATGAAATAGAAAAGAGTAGGCAGTATCGGATCCTGGAAATTAAGGCTTCTGTTCCAGACACATTATATTCGAGATATTCCAGAGCTGTCCAGACTGAGGCACTCCCAATTGCGTGCAAAGCTGGTGAGAACAGGAAGAGCCTGGGAAGAATTCCCAGAGGAGCCAACCTGGAAGGAGGCAGACGGAAATCCAGGGGAATGTGGTATTCTGGAAGCCAGAGGAGAGACTGTCTCAAGGAGAGGAAGTAACTCACCCTGCCCCAAACCATGTTAAGGTTAAGTGAGAGGAGAACAGAAAGATGTTCATTGTGGCCATATCATGGGAATCATCAACAACCTCTGAAGAAAGCCACAGGTAGGTGGAGCAAAGAGGTGGAGAAGGGAAAGCAGAAGGATACAGAAGACATTTCAGGAAGGCTTGCTTGGAAAGGGAGTGAGGAGATGAAGCGGATGGGAGATACGAGATAGCATGTATATGCCACAGAGCTTTCTCCAGGACATAGTGAGGAACTGGAGACGCAGTTCACACAGAGGAGTGAAACCCAAGAATAGTTGGGTGTATTTTTAATTAGCAAGCGGGTCTGGCTGTGTGTGCAGGAGACTTTGAATAACAGTAGCTTAGATAAGACAGAAGGTTGTTTCCTTTCCAAATATTAGCCCAAGTTAATCTTTTAAACTAAGTTTTAGTACATTGTTATTATCTATCATAATGAGATTCAAAGGGATACAAACACACATGCACATGTCTTGGCGTATTCATCTCAGTAAACCCAGTCCCCTTTCTTCCTCCCAATACATGCCAGAAAAATTCGTAGTGAAACCTTGTGTGAGCCTGGTATGGTGGTGCACGCTTGTAATCTCAGTACTTGGGAGGCTGAGACAGGAAGATCACAAGTCTGCAGCCAACCTCAGCAACTTAGCAAGGCCCTCTGCAACTTAGTGAGACTCTGTTTAAAAAAAAAATAGGGCTGGTATGTAGCTCAAAGGTAGAATGACCTTGTAAGGACGTAATCTTATTTGAAGTGTTGCTTTCCTCGATCTTCATTTTTCTCCTTCCTACATCCCTTCCCCAACCCCCTTCCGCTAGTTTACTAATTTCTCTCCTCATTTGACCGAAGTTCCTTTTGCTTCCTATTTTTGTTCTTGCTCCCATGTAGGAGAGGAAACATTCAACCCTTGACTTTCTGAGACTGGCTGCTTTCACTTAGCATAATATTGTAGAGGTCCGTCCATTTCTCTGCAGTTCCCAGGGTTGGGATGATGGTTCTGTTACACTTCATTGATCCATCCTCTCTAGAGTCCCTTTCCAGCGGGTCTGGATGAACCTAGTCCTGTATCCACATTCCAAGCATCAAGATGGAAGCAGGGGCAGTCCTTTTAAGGCTGTGTGCTGACAACACTGCCCTTCATTTCGGGTTGGCTGGACCTTGGTCGCATGGCCATACCTAGTTGCAGAGGAGAAGACTAGGAAATCTGGTCCTTCTTTTTTCTTATTACTCATGTGGTCATCTGAATATTGGGGCTTCTCATCACAAGAGAAAGCAGCTGCAGCTCTGAGGAGTCTGTCCCTCTCACAGTCTAGCATTCTCAAGCATTTTCTGTCACAGTCAAATCAGAATGGAATCCCCAGTTACAGTGGGGAGAGAATGGCCTCCGGAAAAACAAGGGCTAATTAATTTCTTCATGTCAACAGAAAGGAAGAGAAAATGGATGTTGAGGCTGGAGGGTTTGTGCATCTGGTAGCTAGAGGGCAGGAAAGTTCCCACCTGAAAACTTCTGCTCATCCGTGATGTCTAAGTTGAGGTCATTGGATGACAGGGTGGACCGCCACAGAGTGTGGAAAGAGAATAATAACGGCTTTACTTGGGCAGCACTCAGAGGCACCAATCTGTGCTTTACAGTCTTTACATCTATTAATTTGCATAACTTTTTGAAGAACAGATGAGGAAGCTAAAGCCCAGAGAGCTTTCCTTACTTTATTAAGATCACACAGCTGGTAGGTGGTAGAGCTGGAATTTGAACATGAACAGCTCAATCCTAGCACCTACATTCTTAACCCTGTGTCTCTCTCCTCTCTTTCCTCTCCTCCCTCTCCCCCATCCCCCCTCTCCTCTCCCCTCTCTCCTCTCCCTCTCTCCATTTTCTTCTTCTTCTCCTCCTCCTCCTCCTTCTTCTTCTTTCTCTCTGTCTCTCTGTCTCTCTCTCTGTCTCTCTCTCTCTCTCTCTCTGGTTTGTCTATTCAAAGAGTGGGAAGAGACACACTAAGAGATATTGCTTGACAGCCAGGCATTGTGGCACATGTCTGTAATCCCTGTACTTGGGAGGTTGACACAGGAGGACGGCAGGTTCAAGGCCAGCCTCAGCAATTTAGGGAGATCCTTGGCAACTCGTCAAGTCCATGTTTCAAAATAAAAATAATAAAAAGGGCTGAGGATGTAGCTCAGAGGTAGAATGGCCCTGGGTTCAATCCTCAGTACCCCCAACATCAATAAATAAAAATAAAAACTGTCAGTAATAGTTATCTCTGGAGGGACTTTCTGTGGTGTTTGGATGTTCACCTTAAATATGCATTTGTTTTATGATCAGAAGGAAAAAATAGGAAGCTGGGCACAGTGGTGCATACTTGTAATCCCAGTACCTGGGAGACTGAGACAGGGGGATCACAGGTTTGAGGCCAGCTTCAACAACTTAGCAAGACTCTTAGCAACTTAGCCAGACCCTGTTTCCAAATAAAAAATAAAAAGGACTAGGTGGGGGGGG
>PVLC010020546.1:0-14826 GCA_004027655.1 Graphiurus murinus | reverse complement strand
TGAAAAAACTATTACAGGATTGATGGATACTGGCTCTGATATTACTATCATTATAAAAAAAGGATTGGCCTCTTATGTAAAATACAGATACTATACCTTATAATATTAGAGGTGTTAGTTCAGTCTCAGTTAATAGTGTAAAACAAAGTATACAAGATATATTCTGACAGTATTTATGTGGTTACTTGTTTTTCATCCTTGGAGACGACAGCTTGTATTCCTGCTGCTTCTACCATTCATAAATTACTTCTACTGGTACAACGCATGATATGGCAGCGATGTTATCCCTTGTGGGTAGGGCATATTCAAAGACATTCGGGGCTTCCTCGCCCCCCTCACAGAAGGCAATGCTAGAGCAGATCAGGATGTAAAAGTGGCTGGCCCAGTACTTTCTCATGAAACTGAATTTTCAGCTGCCTAAAGATTACATGATAAGTTTCATGTTAATTCTAATACTCTTCGGCACCTTTGTAAGATTTCTAGAAATCAAGCCCATAAAATTGTTTCATGTTAAATGGGGTGTCCAAAAACCATTAAAACTGATAATGGACCTGCCTATACTAGTAAAAGTTTTCAAGAGTTTTGTGCTCTATTTCAAATCATTCATACCACAGGTATCCCATACAATCCTCAAGGACAAGCTATAGTAGAATGTGCTCATCAAACCTTGAAACATTATTTGGAAAAAATAAAAAAGGGGGAATTGGGGCCCCTAACTTCTAAATCTCCCCGTAATCTTCTCTCCTTGACACTTTTTACCTTAAATTTTTTGCTTCTAAATGAGCACGGCTGCTCTGCAGCAGAGAGGCATTGGCAGACTGCTCAGTCAGCTCAAAGTCTAGTAATGTGGAAAAATTTGGAAACGGGAAAGTGGGAAGGACCTGACCCAGGTTCAGGGTTCTGTTTGTGTTTTTCCTAGAAATAATGGGACACCTCGATGGGTTCCTGCTCGTGCTGTGCGGCCTGTGGATTCAAAGCAGCGCCGAGACCAGTTGGAATCTGATTCCTCTCAACTTCAACAGCATAGGAGGCCTGAACTCTCTGAAGATCACCTTTCTGATGCAGCTGATCCCGAGAACGACAGCTGACGTATACTGGGCCTATGTTCCTGACCCACCTTTGCTACATCCTGCTATGTGGGAAGAAAACCAGATTATGGTGACTGTAAATCTCATCTTTTCGGACTTCCAGCTATAGACTCTTCCCAAATCCCAGAAGCTGTTTCTATCAACTACACTGGGATGGGTCTGGGTACACGTGTTTGTTTCTCAGCAAATGCAACTGTACAGGGATATTTAACCCTGACACCCCAAATACTTTATAAGTCTGGACCTGCTAATTGTAATATACAAGGGTTAATTATGTGGGGACTAAAGGGAAAGGAAGTAAAAATTTTGACACCTCCTCAGTCATGGTTACCCTGTGAAGAGGATTTTGTATGTTATAATAATAGTGGCCCCTGGAGACAATGTATTTCCTCCTCACCCTTGAGAAGTAACATTTCAAAAACTGATAAATACATCTTAGATTAGTCTGTGGGTCAAGCTTATGACCAATATATTAACTCATGGGATGTCCTGCAAAAAGATTTTCACACTATGAATAAGACCCTAGCAGAGATAAAATTAGGTTTTACAGCTAGTATGTGGTGGTCATCATCACATAGACCCCAGACTCACATCTGGAAAATAGCTGCTGCTATGGGAGAAATGGCCTCCTACCATAGTGGTTATACGTTTACATTTGAAAAAGTAACTGCTTGTGTTAACCTGCCTTATGTGTTGCTCATAGGGAAAATACAACTTAACTTTCATAATGAGACATTTAATTTTTCCTGTTTTAATTGCTTGCTGTGTTACTCCCTGTGTTACTAAAGTTCCGACCAGCACACAGGTGATGATAGTCAGACAGCCCCCCTTTGTGTTAATGCTTGCTAATTTGCCTGAACCTTGGTATAGTGATAAAGGATTACAGATTTTGCAAAGAATTAATCAGGCCTTAAGCCACCCTCGTAGATCTGTTGGCCTGTTCATTGCTGGGATTGCCGCTTTAGTTGCTCTTTTAGCTACTGTCACCACTGCTGCTGTTGCTCTCTCTCAAGAGATACAAACTGCACACTATGTTAATCAAATGTCAAAAGTGTTACTCAAGCATTAGGTACTCAAGAGCAAG
The DNA here is from genome assembly GCA_004027655.1 of Graphiurus murinus. Taxonomy (NCBI): domain Eukaryota; kingdom Metazoa; phylum Chordata; class Mammalia; order Rodentia; family Gliridae; genus Graphiurus; species Graphiurus murinus. The sequence continues at coordinate 12,654 of PVLC010020546.1, read as the reverse complement.
AAGACATTAAATTGGAACATTGCCTTGATGCTTTATATGATACTGTAGAGTATCTAGGTGATGAAATTGAAGGTATAAAAAGAAATAGTCAAGAGTTAAAAGTCCAAACTGGACTCCGTTGCCACACCACATTCGATTGGATTTGTGTTACTTCTAAAGCTTATAATCAGAGTAGCCATAATTGGGACAGGGTAAAGGCTCATTTGCCGGGAATTTGGCATCATGAAAATGTTTCCTTGGATTTGTTAAAACTACATCAAGAAATTCTAGATCTGCGTAATGCTGAGCCTATATCCATTGATGTGGCTGAAACTGCTAAGACATTTGTTGATTGAATTTGTTCTATGGTTCCTACCTGGCTGTCCTTTAATTGGTCTGGAACAGCTATCCTCCTAGTAATATGTGGAGTCGTGCGTTCATTTTCCTTAAAATATGTGTCCAGTTAAAATGACATGGTCATAATCAACGTATGACCAAGCAAGCTCTGGCAGCACTCTGTTTAACGGTTCTCAATGGCCGGCAACTAGGAAGGGCATCAGTAACCACCTAAGACAGGAGCTTGACCAAGCAGTCAAGTATCCAGAGACGGGAAAGGTACTGGGCCTTCCTTGACCTAAGACAGAGACCCCAATAAAAAATAAAAATGGAAGATATGCTAGAGACCTTAAGTCGTTTTTGTGCTAGAGACCTTAAATTGTTTTTCTCCATACCAAGTGTTCTGACAATTGTTACTTTTCTGGTAAACAAGTTCTGGGTATAAAACCCTGTGATGGAGCTTGAATAAACGGCACTTGCTCTTCTCTGAGTGACCCAGTCTCTTGTCTCTTTCTTCAGCTCCCAGGCCCCCACCAGACAGACACTTAGCCGTGCAGGACGTGGCAACTTTGGTCGTTCTTTGCCTGCCTGCCTGCCTGCCTGCTTGTGCAGCACCCAGGCGGGCTCCTTGGTTGACCGCCTTCTGCCTTCTACGTGTGTGCATGCCTTGCACCTTTTTGTTGGGAATCAATACCGGGCGCGATTTCCCGATACCAGTGGGCACACATTACCGCTGCCCCCCCTTGCTGCCCTCCCACGAGTTTCCCCCCCACCCTGCTCCTCACTGGCGCTCTGCTCCAGCATCTGGCCACCGAGCCGCCCCCTCGCTCATCCGCCTTGCCTTCGGGTTCACCCGCAGGAGGAGGCAGGGCCCGCTCGATGGCGGTTTCGGTTTCTCAGCCGGGCTGGCAGAGTCCACCCGCCCGAGTCGTGTCCTCCCGGTGGGATTTTCTAGGGCCGCTGGTGTCACCCTAGCAGTGACAGGCAGGGCGCCTCCGGGTACTTTCGTTTCGGAGCTGCGAGCCAGCCAGCCGGCCGGCCAGCCAGCCACCGATCCACGTCCGCCCTCTCGCTGACGTTGGAGGGGGCTCTCGGGCTCCACCTGGCAGCCGCTTTTATATGGGTCTCGTACGCCGGAGCGCTCAAGGGACCAAAGTCGGCTGCTGTGGCCCAGGCTCCTAGGAGCTCGGGGACGCTAGGCGGAGTCGTCACGGTGCTGCTGGGGCAGTGTCTGGGTGTGCATTCTCGGGAGATTGGACCTGCAGGGAGCCGTGTGGGGCTTGTTGTCACCGCGTTACCCGGAGCGTGCGGGTTGGGTGGCGGCCTGGGCCGGTCGACCAGCACTCCTGGCCTTCTCCCGGGGAAGGGCGGGCGCCTTTTGCAGGTCCTTCCGCAGTGTGGCGGGGAGCGGGCGGTCCGACGACTGTGTGGGTGGTGGCTGAGGCGATGCCCTGGCGGGGCGGCCACGGGACCCGCTTGAGGTCCCCTGCATCCGAGGAGCCGGCCCGCACATTTCGTGTAGCTTTCCCGAGTCGTTCGGTGGGTGTGGCGGAGCGGTCCCGGGATTGTGCGTGGCCGAGGCGATGCCCTGGTGGGGCGGCCGGTCCCTCTTGAGGCGCCGTGGGTGCGTCCGTAGCCGCTGGCCTGCCTGCGTAGTGTTATTTTCTTGTCTTTTAACTCGGCGTGGCGGAGCGGTCCTTGATTGTGTGGGTGGCCGACGGGGGTGCCCTGGTTGGCTGCATGTGGAGAAGCCGTGGCGCGAACTTCCACCGTCATCTCTTCGACCCCCCCACTGGGGGGGGGGAAGGGGGTCGACCAGTTGGCCCGGTGGCAGCTTGGTTCCTGGGCAATGGGGTCGTGACAGGGGACCTGTGGCTGGGACTCCTTCCTGGAAGTGGGGGGGGGAAGCGAAGCTGGCAAGGATGCCATTTGACATGCCGAGAGCTGTGGCCGGGCGGCTGGGCAGCTGCGGCCCTCCCATGGCCTTCTCGAGCTCTCTCAAGACCTGCACCACGTGACATGGCAACTCTGGACTGCCTCGGGTCTGCAGGGCAGCCGCGGTCCTCCCCTGGCCTTCTGGCCAGATGGCCGCTGGCCTCTTCACAAGGCAGAGCCCGGGGCACGCTTGTCTGCATAGCACGCACGACCCTCCTGTTGCCTTCTGCCTCTCAGCCAGCCAGTTGGCCTCCAAGGCGCTTTTTGCAAGGCAGAGGCCGCCGCCAGTCTGCAGGGCAGCCGCGGTCCTGCCCTGGCCTTCTGGCCAGATGGCTCTGGCCTTTTTGCAAGGCGGAGCCCGGGGCACTCGAGTCTGCGTGGCACGCAAGGCCCTCCCATTGCCTCCCCAAGGGTCCGTCTTCTCGAGAGATCGGTGCGAACGTGATTTTGCCAGGCAGAGGCTGGGGTGGGCCACCTGGGCGCCTGGGTTCCTAGCGCTGCCAAAACGCATCCTCGCCAGCTTCGCTTTCCGCCCCCCCGAGTAGATCACTGGGGAGGGGGCGCGCGAAGCCGGCGAGGATGCCATTTGGCATGCTGAGAGCCATGGAGGGCCAGCTGGGCAGCTGCAGCCTTCCTATGGCCTTCTCGCGCTCTTGCGAGACCCGCACAATTCGACGTGGCAAGGCGGGTCCGCTGCGAGTCTGCAGGGCAGCCGCAGGTCTGCAGGGCAGCCGCAGTCCTCCCCTGGCCTTCTGGCCAGATGGCTGCTGGCCTTTTTGCAAGGCAGAGCCCGGGACACGCCGGTCTGCGTGGCACGCACCGCCCTCCCATTGCCTTCTACCTCTCAGCCAGCCAGTTGGCCGCAAAGGCGTTTTTTGCAAGGCAGACGCTGCAGGGCAGCCGCGGTCCTGCGGCCCTCCCCGGCCTTCTCGAGCTCTCTCAAGACCCGCACAACGAGACGTGGCAGGGCGGTGCCCGCCGCGGGTCTGCAGGGCAGCCACGAGTCTGCAGGGCAGCCGAGGTCCTCCCCTGGCCTTCTGGCCAGATGCCCACTGTCCTCTTTGCATCGCAGAGCCCGGGGCACGCTGGTCTGCGTGGCATGCACTGCCCTCCCGTTGCCTTCTGCCTCTCAGCCAGCCAGTTGGCCGCGAAGGCGCTTTTTGCAATACAGAGGCCGCCGCCAGTCTGCAGGGCAGCCGCTTTCCTGCCCTGGCCTTCTGGCCAGATGGCCGCTGGCCTTTTTGCAAGGCAGAGCCCGGGGCATGCCGGTCTTCATGGCACGCAAGGCCCTCCCGTTGCCTCCCCTCGAGACTGTCTTCTCGGGATATCGGCACGAACGTGATTTTGCCAGGCAGAGCCTGGGGCGGGCCGCCCGGGCACCTGGGTTCCTAGCACTGCCAAAACACATCCTCGCCGACTTCGCTTCCCCCTGAGGAGTACCCCTGTTAAGTCGTGGAGATCAGGGCAGTCTGGTGTGTGTGTGTGTGTGTGTGTGTGTGTGTGTGTGTGTGTGTGTGTTTAATTCCCATGTATCTGCTGGCGTGTCATGGTAAAAGTTGGACTAAAAATGCCATCAGAATGTGGGAGGGTGGGATTTTCAATATTTTTACCTTGCTGAAAGTAAAGTGGTATCAATTGGCACAGAATTTTATAGATTTATGATCATTGGTCCAAGGATCCTAGGTATTGGACATTTGACTCCATGGACAGGACTATAAACACCAACACACCTAAAGATTTGTGGAAAGAGGGTTTTACTATAGATTCATATGATCATTAACAAAACCACGTATTATGGTACTAATAATCTGTTCTTTTCTTTTATGGCATATTCTATCAATTGTAATGAGAAAGAAGGTAAGAGATATCAGGTGGACACGCTCAGTAGACAGGGTTATCATACAATAAGATGTTAATTTTGTTTTTATTTTTTGGCACTAGGGATGAAACCTAGAAGCCGGGCGTGGTGGCGCACGCTTGTAATCCCAGCATTCGGGAGGCTGAGACCGGAGGATCCGGGTTCTCGGCCAGCCTCAGCTACCTAGTGAGGCACTCCGCAACTTAGTGAGACTCGGTTTCAAAATAAAGAATAAAAAGTAGGGCTGGGGGTATAGCTCGGAGGTAGAATGCTCCTGAGTTCAATCCCCAGTACGGCAAAAAAAAAAAAAAAAAAAAAAAGGGATGAAACCCAGGAGCATTCTACCTCCAAGATATGTCCCCAGCCTTTTTATAAAGTATTGGAAACAGGGTCTTGGTAAACTGCTCAGGTTCTCACTGAGTTGCTGAGGCTCGCCTTGAACTGGAAATCCTCCTGTCTCCACCTCCCATCAACTGGGATTATAGACTGCACCATCATGAATGTTCATAAAATAAGATTTGTTTATTTATTTATTTGTTTGTTTGTTTATTTTTGCAGTTCTGGGGATTCAACCCAGGATATTCTACCTCCAGTCTACACCCCCAGCCCTATTTTATCTTTTATTTTGAAACTGGGCCTCACTAAGTACCTGAGGCTGGTTGAGAGGCTATGATCCTCCTGTCTCAGCCTCGCAAATACTGGGATTACAAGCGTGGGCCACAACACCCAGCTCTAAAATAATTTTATAAAGAGGAAAAACTGTGTATCTGCCCTTCAGAGGAAAGTGCAGAGATGACCTTTGATCTGAATGGGTTCATTGCAAATAGAAAAGGGAAAGGATGTTATTAAGTAAACAACTGTCTTCCAATAGTATCTATCCATTGTTTCCTTCGAAGGTTCAGAGGGTGAGGGAGGCCTTCAGCTACCTGATACCCTTGTTCTGCATGGAGCGGTGACTAGAGTGACACAGAGGAGGGTGACGTAGAGGGCAGCATTTCCAAACCCGAATGTGACCTGACCTACGTCTCTGTAGGCCATTTCCCTGATGAAAGATACTTTGCCTATGAGGACGTGAGCTTCTGTGGAGAAAGGCCTTCTGTGGCTCCTCAATTCTTGTCTCAACACCTGTTCACAACACTTGCCAGAGTGAAAGTGGGAGATCCATTGGGACAGGACATCAGATTGAGGATAACCCAGAGCAGTTCTTCAAATGCACAGAGAGGAGCTCCCAGGACTGGGGTGATGATGCAGGTTCTGACCCTGAAGAACTGCTAACTGCCTTTATAGATAAGATGGTGATAGAGGTGTTGGGAAACCTACAGACAGAACAGGCTTTCCACATACTGGACAATCTCAAGCAAGACCTCCAGGCATTTCTAGGAGACTAGGAAGAAGAGGAGGAAGATGGCTGTCTACCTGCTGAGCCTAAACACCAGGAAGGTTTCCAGGTGTCCAGTAGGTCCTCTCAATCCATGGCTCAGGGTGGTCATCAGGAGCATGACAATTGTCAAGACTTGCCTAAGTACAACAAACCAGAAAATGAAAAGGTGGACACGGCCCCAGTGTAGCCGCCGAGGCTTACTAAACCCCAGCATGTCGAGGTGGGCACTGAGACGCCTCGGGGAGAGGGAGGAACAGGACCAGGGTGGGTGCCAGGTGCACAGCACAGCGCCTTACTATCTGCTGTGAAGCAGGGCTGGACCCGGGGTCTGAATGACCCACAGTGACACAAGGATAATAGTAATGGAGGAGACTGGGAGGAGAGGTCAGGGAAATAGCAAGGAACGCTGAGGGGGGGTACAGGGTGAGAACAAAGACAAGGGCTAAAAATTATGCAAAAACAAGAGTACGCATGAGCTTAAGCATTCATGAGCACTGAAGCTACACACTAACAGTTTAGCTATTTTGTGGGGGAAAACCTGAGTCGCAGAAATGAGTAGGTGTTGACTCCGTGGCTCTTGAGTCACAGGGTCTATCTAACCCTCTTCTTCTGTGCACATGATGAGCAGGTGCAAGGCGGCCATTGCACGAGCGCAACAGAGATGTCCTCGGTCTGCAGGGAGAGGCGGAGGAGGAGGAGGACGCTCCCAATGCCCAGACCACTTCCTGTGTCGACTTCCGCTTGGGTTTCAAGTGGCTGAGGAAGCACGTCGGCTCTGCTCTAAGGAGGAGGTAGTGCCCTGCAAAGGCCACCGAGAGTCCCCAAGAGCCGAGAAGAGAGCAGAGAAGAGGCGTTCTCCTAGAGGAAAGAGAACCCAACATTAAAAACCCCTTGAAGAAGGATCCCCTAGATTCCTGGATGTTTAGCTTTTTGATAGACAGTCTCCTTTCCACAGCCCCATCGGTATATTATCATTTGCAACAAACACATGTTCTTGTTGTCCACGTGTTCCTCTTCTGGAAGTTCAGCTTGGCCCAGAGTAGAAATATCGACATCATCTAGATGGTTGAATTAATCTCAGGCGATGTTAGGTTGTAGGATGCCTCCTTCGTGGAAGGCATCCTTTTACACTTCTCTCTCCACTTTCTTAATGCACAAATATAGATGTACATGCATATACAGATATTGTACACATGTCTATGCGTGTGTGTTCTTTTATTTTTTATTTTGAAACAGTGTCAACTATGTGGCTAGAAACACAGGCATGCACACCACTCCCAGCTCTACCTGTTTCTTGCGCCATGCCATCTTAACCCTGAAAAGTGTCTCACCTACAGTCTTATTGAATAGAACCTAGAAATTTAAACCAGCTCAACACTGAGTCATGGCAAATGTTATATGTAATCTTGCTAAACAAAAATAAAGAAACAAAGATTATTTGGAAAATAATGAGGTTCTTTTTGGTCAGATTTTATGGCTTTTTTCTTCTTGGGTATAAGTGCATATGTGTATTAAACCCCAGGCCCATTCTCTGATAAATACAAAAATCTGCTTCTTTGAGTTGGACTTGAATCTTGAAATATAAGATAGAGACCAAAAGCAAATGTCCAGCATCATTTTAAATTATACTTTTTCAAGGTACACATAGAATCCATCCCTAGGAAACTCTGACTCGGTGCCTGTGCTCTTCCTGAGGATGGGAGATAGAGATAACATCGTGCCGCCTACAGTTAAACCCTGGCCAGATAAGGCCATAAATACATTTGTCGTGTTCTGATGCAGCTGGCTCTTAGAGGACTTTGGTTTGCTTTGACCTAGGCAAAGAAAATCCTTCAATCCTCTAAGACCCACATCTCTCCTCTACTCACACATCTGGAAAATGAAGGATAACAGATAATGAGGTATTGAGACTCTCCCCCTAGGAAGTCCCCAGAGGGCACAGCAGCAGAGGTCAGGGGCCAACTGGATCCCTGCGGGCTGTGACTTCCTGAATGCCAGGCAGGGCCATGATGCCATGGGGAAGGGAGGGCGACAGAGCAGGGTCCAGGAATCAGCAGCCCAGCGGCAGGAGCCAAGAAGTTCAGGGCTTGGTGAGCAGGAGGGCGCCCTGAGGAAAAGCTAAGCTCTGCTTCTAGAAGGACTCAGGGCTTCCAGACACTGTGTGGACAAGAGGGAACACAGAGAAAAAGGAGCGAGACCTGGTTAACAGAAAATATATAAAAACACAGACTTCATCCAAGCTAAGGTAGAAGCTGAGCTGGTAAAGGTGGATAAGACATAGGAGCCCTTGACAGAGCACTATCTACACTGATTGTGTGTGTGTGTGTGTGTGTGTGTTGCTGGGGATTGAACCCAGGGACATTCTACCTGTGGCATACACTCCCAGGCCTATTTTATTTTTTGTTTTGAGACAGGGTCTCACTAAGTTGCTAAGAGACTAACTTGCTGATGCTGGCCTCGAACCTGCAATCCTCCTGTCTCACCTTCAGAAGTAATGGCTTCATAGACATGTGTCACTGTCTTCACCTTTTTTCTTGTAATGTGCTGGGATACCATGCTTTTTTGGAGGTGGGGTAGTGGAGGGAGTACTGAGGATTGACTCCAGGGGCATAATACCTCTGAGCTACACCTCCAGCCCTTTTGGATTAAGGGACAGGGCCTTGCTAAGTTGCTGAGGCTGGCCTAAGACCTGCATCTCAGCTCCCAAGAACTGGGATTATAGTCGTGAACCACCGCCCCCTCGACATTCTTTTATTACTCTCCATCCTCTTACCTGTGCCTCCGTCTCACCCTGTCATTGCAACCCTCCAGAAGTGACAGGGGACCCTCCTGATCTGAACTTCTCCCCATGTGAGTTCTTCACCTCTATTTTCCTTGTGGGAGGAGGAACAGAAATTAATCCTTGGTTCTGCCTCCTGCTCCCTGCTTCTCACCAAGAAGTTCCTAAGGTGCAGCCCGCTCCCTTGTCCTGCTCCCTTTTCTGCATCATTTCTCAACCCCACACAGGCTGGCTCCTGTCCTGCAGACTCACGGCCCCCATGCCCACCACGCCCACCATTACCGCTCATGCAGACGAGTGGATTGTACGTTCTATTTTCAGTCACATCAAATGAACTGTGAATTGCAGCAGGAATGCATGATGAGTGAGTGCTGCCATTTCTACAGTCCTCAGCAGAGGTCACAGACCCCGTTACCTCACTGTGCTTTATCTCTGCTCATAATTGGGGGCTTCCCACACAGTGGGTGGCTTGCCACCTGGCATCCTCCCTTATGCTGTGCCATCTCCCCACATCCTTCTCTCTCTTATTTTTTCCTTCTTATTTTTGGAACTAGTGATTGAATCTAGGGACATTCTACCTCTGTGCTATATCTCATTTTTTGTTTTGAAACAGGGTCTCACTAGGTGGCTGAGAGGCTCCCTGTGTTGATGAAGGTGTCTTCAAATCTGTGATTTTTCCTTTCTCAGCCTCCCAAATAGTACGATGGCAGGCATTTGCCACCATTCCTGACTCCATACCACTTAATCACCTCTCTTTCACTCCTCCAGAAATTGTAACATGACAAGGTATTTTCTGCTGGAGCTCTTCCCTGATGCACCCACCTCAGCCCCAGCAGAGAGACAGGAAGGAGTTGTCCTTCTTTGACCTCCCAGGACAGCAGTTTTAAGTTCCTTCATGAAGCACACCACCCTCGCCTATAACAGGCTGCATGTGTCCATCTCACCAAGTCATCGCCAACTGCCTGAGGACAGGAACCAACAAGACCCCACAAGCACGGAGGGACATCATGCATCATGGCATTCTTCCTTCTGCACTCAAGAAGGACCTTCCTCAGTCCACCCTGGCACGTGTAGAGAATACTTTAGAAGCAAAGAAATATCCTGTTTGTCTCTTTTCATGCTTCTGGCTTGAAATTGGTGCTCTCGGCCCGCCGCCGCCGCCGCCGCCGGGGACCGCGCCCGAGCGCCTGCGGCCGGGCCGAGCGAGGGGCATGCGGGGCGGCCCCGACTAGCGCGCCGACCGAGAGGCCCGCCGCGGAGGCGGGGGCGGAGGCGGAGCCCGCGCGGGGCCCGCCCGCCCGCCGGGGGAGCCGCCGGCAGTGGCCGAGGAGGCGGCGCGGCGGATGGCGGCCCCTGAGTAGCGCCCGCGCTGCGGCCCGCGGGACCGCCGCGACCGCCCGCCCGCCCGCCGGCCCGGAGGAGCGCCCGCCGCCGCGCGCCGGGAGGATATGAACATGATTTCTGATGAAACTGAATTGGAATAATTTTCATGACCTTTGTGTATATATATATATATATATATATATATATATATATATATATATATATATATATATATATATATATATTTTAAAATTTTGCATTTGACTTAAAGTGCCATGAGAAAATTTGCATATTGCAAGGTGGTCCTAGCCACCTCCTTGATTTGGGTACTCTTGGATATGTTCCTGCTGCTTTACTTCAGTGAATGCAACAAATGTGATGAGAAAAAGGAGAGAGGACTTCCTGCTGGGGATGTTCTAGAGCCAGTACAAAAGCCTCATGAAGGTCCTGGAGAAATGGGGAAACCAGTCGTCATTCCTAAAGAAGATCAAGAAAAGATGAAAGAGATGTTTAAAATCAATCAGTTCAATTTAATGGCAAGTGAGATGATTGCACTCAACAGATCTTTACCAGATGTTAGGTTAGAAGGGTGTAAAACAAAGGTGTATCCAGATAATCTTCCTACGACAAGTGTGGTGATTGTTTTCCACAATGAGGCCTGGAGCACACTTCTGCGCACCGTTCACAGTGTCATTAATCGCTCACCAAGACACATGGTAGAGATTGTCCTAGTAGATGATGCCAGTGAAAGAGACTTTTTGAAAAGACCTCTAGAGAGTTATGTGAAAAAACTAAAAGTACCTGTTCATGTCATTCGAATGGAACAGCGTTCTGGATTGATCAGAGCTCGATTGAAAGGAGCCGCTGTATCCAAAGGCCAAGTGATCACCTTCTTAGATGCCCACTGTGAGTGCACAGTCGGGTGGCTGGAGCCTCTCTTAGCCAGGATCAAACATGACAGGAGAACAGTGGTATGTCCTATCATTGATGTGATCAGCGATGATACTTTTGAGTATATGGCAGGCTCTGATATGACCTATGGTGGATTCAACTGGAAGCTCAATTTTCGCTGGTATCCTGTTCCCCAAAGAGAAATGGACAGAAGAAAAGGTGATCGGACTCTTCCTGTCAGAACACCTACAATGGCAGGAGGCCTTTTTTCAATAGACAGAGATTACTTTCAGGAAATTGGAACATATGATGCTGGAATGGATATTTGGGGAGGAGAAAACCTAGAAATTTCCTTTAGGATTTGGCAGTGTGGAGGAACATTGGAAATTGTTACATGCTCACATGTTGGACATGTGTTTCGGAAAGCTACACCTTACACATTTCCAGGAGGTACAGGGCAGATTATCAATAAAAATAACAGACGACTTGCAGAAGTGTGGATGGATGAATTCAAGAATTTCTTCTATATAATTTCTCCAGGTGTTACAAAGGTAGATTATGGAGATATATCATCAAGACTTGGTCTAAGACACAAACTACAATGCAAACCTTTCTCTTGGTACCTAGAGAGTATTTACCCTGATTCTCAAATTCCACGTCACTATTTCTCATTGGGAGAGATACGAAATGTGGAAACAAATCAATGTCTAGATAACATGGCTAGAAAAGAGAATGAAAAAGTTGGAATTTTTAATTGTCATGGTATGGGAGGTAATCAGGTTTTCTCTTATACTGCCAACAAAGAAATTAGAACAGATGACCTTTGCTTGGACGTTTCCAAACTTAACGGCCCAGTTACCATGCTCAAATGTCACCACCTAAAAGGCAACCAACTCTGGGAGTATGACCCAGTGAAATTAACCCTGCAGCATGTGAACAGTAACCAGTGCCTGGATAAAGCCACAGAAGAGGACAGCCAGGTGCCCAGCATTAAAGACTGCAATGGAAGCCGGTCCCAGCAGTGGCTTCTTCGAAATGTCACCCTTCCAGAAATATTCTGAGACCAAATTTACAAAAAAGAAAAAAAAAATTAAGGATTGACTGGGCTACCTCAGCATACATTTCTGCCACATTCTTAAGTAGCAAAAAAAGGAAACGTGCTTTCCTCCTCTGCGGGATGTAAAGTTTATCAGCCATTAAAACTCGGACTCCTCTAGATTTTCACTAGCTGTGAACCAGCCTTCCTGTCCAAGGACATAAAACGCATAGTAGTGAGACTGTGCACACTGATGTTTACAATATTGAAAGAGTCTTTCATCAAGAATCATGGGAAAGAATATTCAGACAGTGAAACAAGCAACAAAATGTGCTTTCTGGAGAACTGCACCTTTTACAGTTTGCTTGCACACCAGTAATTTCTGCTGAGTGTGCTCTCATAATGAAGAAATTTCCAAGATTTTTTTTTCCTGATTAGAACTGGTAGCCAGTATATTAAATATTGATGTAAAAGTAAATGAAAAAGAACTGGAACCAGATTCAGAATCATGAAAACAGCATTTTTACAACCATAAAAAAACTATATTAAACAGGGTTTAAAGAAAATTAAAACAGAACTATGAGAAGTACAATTTGTTATAGTATAGTATCAAATTTCTATATAGATTTTATACCTCAGTGGGGAAAAATAACAGATTCCAATGACATTCATTCTGTTTTCATCTGTGATAGTCATGGATGCTTTTATTTTTCTTGGGGTGCTGAAAATGAGCTGGGAAAAAAGCTCTTTGAACATAATTTTAATTTCTACAGTATTTTTTATTTGGTCTGTTGGCTATTGGAATTGTAATTTTTAATTACCTTCTAAAAATGGAGATTTAAATGATGTCTGGTCTCAACTGAACAAGTTAGCTATCAGTTGCTCTTGGGTCAACTGGCTTATAGACTTAATCTCTCTTTCTCTCTCTCTCTCTCTCTCTCTCTCTCTCTCTCTCTCTCACACACACACACACACACACACACACACACACACACACACCCCTTACATTTTCAACTTCTTAACTTGATTCAACTGATTATGCTTAATACCCAAGATTCATACTACTGTACTACAGATTTGTTTTCACAGCAATAAATCTTCAGTTCTTTGTTTAAGATTCCACTTAACAAAAGGCT
>PVLC010020545.1:0-29116 GCA_004027655.1 Graphiurus murinus | reverse complement strand
GTACTGGGGATTGAACTCAGAGGCATTCTACCTTCGAGCTACACCCCCAGCCCTATTTTTTACTCTTTATTTTGAAACCGAGTCTCACTAAGTTGCGGAGTGCCTCACTAGGTAGCTGAGGCTGGCCGCGAACCCGGATCCTCCGGTCTCAGCCTCCCGAATGCTGGGATTACAAGCGTGCGCCACCACGCCCGGCTTTTTTATTCTTTTTTTGAAACCGAGTCTCACTAAGTTGCAGAGTGCCTCACTAGGTAGCTGAGGCTGGCCACGAACCTGGATCCTCCGGTCTCAGCCTCCCGAATGCTGGGATTACAAGCGTGCACCACCACGCCCGGCTCATCAGATGAAAATCTTAAGAAACTCACTAAGAGCCGGGCGTGGTGGCGTACGCTTGTAATCCCAGCATTCGAGAGGCTGAGACCGGAGGATCCGGGTTCACGGCGGCCAGCCGCAGCTACCTAGTGAGGCTACTCTGCAACTTAGTGAGACTCGGTTTCAAAATAAAGAATAAAAAATAGGGCTGGGGGTATAGCTTGGAGGTAGAATGCCCCTGAGTTCAATCCCCAGTACCGCAAAAAAAAAAAAAAAAAGAAACTGACTAAAATATCTTCCATTCTAGAGTAAGACTCATTCCATAGGGCTGGAGTCATAGCTCAGTGGTAGAGCAGTTGCCTGGCATCCATAGGCTCTGGGTTCAATCCCCAGCACCACAGGGAGAATAAAGAATTATTATTAGCCAGGTCAGGTACACACCTATATTCCCTGTACTTCAGAAGCTGCGACAAGGAGGATTACAGGTTCTAAGCCAGCCTCAGCAACTTCATGAGACCCGGTTTCAAAATAAAAAAAATATAAAGGGCTGGGGGGGTATAGCTCACAGATAGAATGTCCCTGGGTTCAACCCCAAATACAAAAAAAAAAAAGAAAGAAAAACCAAAGTGTTTTATATAATTTTCAGCAGAAATAGTATATCTTTCCTCTTTAGTCTTACTAAATTTTTTTCCCCCCTGGTACTGGGGATTGAACCTAGGGGTATTCTACCTCTGAGCTACACCCTAGCCCTATTTTTTATTCTTTTTTTTTTTTTTGCGGTACTGGGGATTGAACTCAGGGGCATTCTACCTCCGAGCTATACCCCCAGCCCTATTTTTTATTCTTTATTTTGAAACCGGGTCTCACTAAGTTGCCGAGTGCCTCACTAGGTAGCTGAGGCTGGCCGCGAACCCGGATCCTCCGGTCTCAGCCTCCCGAATGCTGGGATTACAAGTGTGCGCCACCATGCCCAGCTCTTTTATTCTTTATTTGAAACAAGGTCTCACTAAGTTGCAGAGGACCTCACAAATTGCTGAGGCTGGCCATGAACCTGTGATTCTCCTGTCTCAGCCTCCCAAGTACTGGGATTATAAGTGTGCACCACCACGACTAAATTTTATTTTGAGGCAAGGCTTCACTAAGTGGTTCAAGTTGGCCTCAAACTCATGATCCCCCTGCCTTGGCCTCCTGAGTATTTAGGGATTACAGTAATGTGCTACCTCACTCAGCGTAGTCTTTTAAATTATATTTGCATGTTTTTTTTTTTTTTCTTGACATTGACCTTTTTTTGTTTGCTTGCTTGTTTGTTTTGCAGTACTAGAGGCACTCTGTCTGCAAGCTATACCCCTAGCCCTATTTTATTTTTTATTTTGAAATAGGGTCTCACTAATTTGCAGAGGGCCTCACAAGTTACTGAGGCTGGCTATGAACCTACAGTCCTCCTGTCTCAGCCTCCCAAGTAATGGGATTACAAGCGTGCTCCTCCACACTTGGCTAACATTGACCCTTTCTAACTTGTGAGATTCTCCCTTCCCTCTTTTCCTCCCCACTGTTCTTTAAACTTCACACACAGGAGCATAGCTCTGACCTAAGGAAAACCTGCATCTCTCCCTGCTGGGGTTGGCCAGATTTCACACACCACCTCGCCAATTAGCCCTAAGTCAGCCAGCAGCTCTGTTACACAAGGACCTGGTTCCTCCCAAACACTGCCATGCCTAGTGAGGAAAGGACGAGAAATCCCTCTAAATTTAGCATCTAATTGGCAGCCATCAAGAGTGAGGCCTTGAAGTAAACCCCTGGAGATCTGGGGTTCTTCTGTCTTTTATGTGCCTGGGAATCTATCCTCAGAAAACTACTTGTCAGCTTGGCCTGGGTTTGGCAAATTTCCCCTTTGTACTTAGAAATCACCTCATGTTCAAACTTGAAACCGTCAACAGTCCTGGTAAGGACACAGGAAACTGGCCAGGCTGGGTCAGGACTGACTGCTTCAGCCTATTGACTTCATGTGGTTCTGGTTTGATAACGAATATATTCATCATAGCAATAGCCACCATTTAATTCTGTGTGTCAGGCCCTTTGCATATATTATCTCATTTTTCTCAGCAAAGCTATGAAAGCAATTTTTCCTCCATCATTATAGCATAGGAAAGACACTTAGAGAAGTTAAATGGTCTAAGTTTACTTAGCTAGTAAATAGCCGGCTGAGACTTAAACCCGAGTCTCTCTGTTTTGTTTTATTTTGTTTTGTTGCAGTACTGAGGATTGAACCCAGGGGCATTTTACCTCTGAGATACACCCCCAGCCTTATTTTTTATTCTTTATTTTGAAACAGGGTCTCACTAAGTCGTAGACTGGCCTCACTAAGTAGCTGAGCCAGGCGTGATGGTACACACTTGTAATCCCACCACTTGGGAAACTAAGACCAGGAGGATTGCAGGTTCAAGGCCAGCCTCAATAATGTGAGACCCTGTTTCAAAAATAAAAGGGGGTACAGTGTAGCCTACAGGTAGAATGTCCCTAGGTTCGATCCACAGTACTAAGGAAAAAGAGTGAGTGTTGGATCAGAACTAGGCTTCCTTGTGTTTCTTGTTCGTCTGAGGTGCTGGGTATCAACCCATCATCTCACACAGGCTAAGCATCGCTTCATCTTTAGCCTTGAATAATCAAGTACTGGTGAGTTACTGATTGAAACAAATGCATAAGTACCTGCTTCAAACCACTACCACATGAAGATGATTGTGTCCTTTAGTTAAAATGACTCAGACAAGATTTGATTGCAAAGGTTAACTACAGCCTAATTTAATTACTCATTTGTGTGTGATACTAGGGATCGAACCCAGGGGTGCTCTGCCACTGAGCTATACCCCCAGTCCCCTGAAACCTTTTTTTTTTTTTTTTTTTTTTTTTTTTCCCAGTACTGGGGACTGAACCCAGGGGCATTCTACCTCTGAGCTACATTCCTAGCCCTCCTTTTTATTCTTTATTTTGAAACAGGGTCTCACTAAGTAGCTGAGCCGGGCTGCGAACCTGCAATCCTCCTGTCTCAGCCTCCCAAGTACTGGGATTACAAGCATGAACCACCACACCTGGGTTTGGTTTTGTTTTGTTTTGTTTTTTGGCAGTACTAGACATCAGGGGCATTTTACCTCCAAGCTACACCCCCAGTCCTATTTTTTATTCTTTATTTTTGAAACAGGGTCTCACTAAGTTCCAGAGAGCCTAAGTAGCTGAGGCTAGCCTCGAACTTGGATCCTCTGGTCTCAGCCTCCCAAGTACTGAGATTATAAACATTGGCCACCACGCCCAGCTCCGGCTCCTTTTCTTAATTTTTATTTTGAATCAGAGTCTCACTAAGTTGCCCAGTTTTTTTTGTTGTTGTTGTTTTGGTTTTTGTTTGTTTTATTTTGGTAGTAGGATTGAAACCCAGGAACATTTTATCTCCAAGCCACACTCCCAGCCCAATTTTTATTTCTTGTTTGGAAACAGGGTCTCACTAGGTTACTGAATCTTGCTAAGTTGCTGAAGCTATTTTTGAACCTGTGATCCTCCTGTCTCAGCTTCCCAAATACTGGGATTACAAGCATGCGTCACCACACTCGACTTTTTTTTTTAAGCCAGGATCTTTAAAAGTAAGTGAATCCTAGAATATATTAAAAATTCTAAGCCAGGCGTGGTGGTGCACGCTTGTAATCCCGTACTTGGGAGGCTGAGACTGGAGGATCCGGGTTCTTGGCCATCCTCAGCTATTTAGTGAGGCCCACAACTCAGTGAGACTCTGTTTCAAACTAAAGAATTAAAAATAGGGCTGGGGGTGTAGCTTGGAGGTAGAGTGCCCCTGGGTTCAATCCCCAGTACCACAAGAAGAAAAAAAAAAAATTCTAAACTGGATGTGGTTATGCAGGTTTATAATCCCAGTTCTTGAGAGTATGAGACAGGAGGATTGCAGGTTCAAGGACAGCCTCCACAAATAGACTCTCCTTAACCTAGCGAGACCTGTTTTCTTTCTTTCTTTTTTTTTTTTTTTTCAGTACTGGGGATTGAACTCAGGGGCATTCTACCTCCGAGCTACACCCCCAGCCCTATTTTTTATTCTTTATTTTGAAACCGAGTTTCACTAAGTTGCGGAGTGCCTCACTAAGTAGCTGAGGTTGGCCGGGAACCCGGATCCTCTGGTCTCAGCCTCCATGCTGGGATTACAAGCGTGCACCACCACGCCCGGCTGCGAGACCCGTTTTCAAAATAAAAATAAAATAGGGCAGAGACTGTAACTCAGAATTAGAATGCCCCTGGGTTCAATCTTCAGTGCCACCAAAAAAAAAAAATTCTAATGATGTGAATCCTGGAATATATTAAAACTTCTTATTTTAAGCCAGGTGTGGTGGTACACATCTGCAATACCAGTACTTGGGAGGCTGAGACAGGAGGATCACATGGTCAGAGTTACCTCAGCAACTAAGCAAAACCCTGTTTCAAATTTTTAAAAAAGCTGACTATGTAGCTCAGAGATAGAATGCCCTGGATTCAATCCCTAGTACTGAAAAAGAGAGTTCTAATTTTGATTCTGCCACTGATGAATTGCATCACCTTGGAAAAGTCACTGTACCTTAGTGTTATTTATTTAAAAATATGGAACACTTCACAGATTTGCATGTCACTTTTGCACAGGGGCCATGCTAATCTTCTCCGTATCGTTCCAATTTTAGTATATGTGCTGCCAAAGCGAGCTCTACCTTAGTGTTCTTATCAGTAAAATGAGTTTAGACTAGCTGATTACTGTTGGCCCTTTCTCATTCTAGAATTGAGGGTTTTGTTTTGTTTGTGGTGCTGGAAATTGAACCCGAGGGCATTCTACCTCCAAGCCACACCCCTAGCACTGTTTTATTTTTAATATTGAAACAGGGTCTCCCTAAATTGCTAAGGCTTTCCTTGAACCCATGACCCTCTTGTCTCAGCCACCCAAATACTAGGATTACAGGCAAGTACCACCATGCTCAGCTAGAATTCAGTTTTTTGTTTTTGCTTTTGGTTCTGGGGATTGAACCTAGGCACGCTCTACCTCCAAGCTGTACCTCCAGCCCCATTTTATTTTTTCATTTTGTTTTGAAACAGGGTCTCACTAGGTTGCTCATAGTCTTGCTACATTGCTGAAACTGTCCTCAAACCTTCAATCCTCCTGTCTCAGCCTCCTGAATACTGGGATGACAGGTGCACTACATGCCTAGCTAATATAGTGGTTTGCATACAATAGTAAGAAGTTCGCGGCCAGCCTCAGCTACTTAGTGAGGCACTCCGCAACTTAGGGAGACCCTGTTTCAAAATAAAGAATAAAAAATAGGGCTGGGGGTATAGCTCGGAGGTAGGATGCCCCTGAGTTCAATCCCCAGTACCACAAAAATAAATAAATAAATCTAGGCTTCTAACCTGCAATTAATTAAGGTTACCTTTTATACATTACTGTACAATTGTAGGGTTAACTATGCCTACTTACACTAGTTACTGGTTTGTGTGTGGTACTGGGGATTGAACGCAGAGGTGCTCTCCCACTGAGCTACACCCCAAGCCCTTTTCTCAATTTTTATTTTGAGACAGGGTTTCACTAAGTTGCCCAGGCTAGACTCACACTTGTGATCCTTCTGCATCAGCCTCCCAAGTTACTGTGACTGTAGGCCTGTGCCACTGCACTCAAGTTTACTAGATGCTCTTTGAGGAGGTTTTTATATGTGGGGTTTGTTTTCTGCTCCATGGCCTCTCATATTCCAGGAACTTGTGTTTGTACCTATTCCTATTCCTCTACTCAGTTGCTCCATGTCTTCACTCGGTCTGTTCCTAATTTCTGAAGGCCAGAACACAATTCAATAAATATGTGATAAATAATTGTGGTTTCCATTTTCCTTAAAGAGCCACACCTCTGCCCTATCCCCATCTCCGGGAGGCCTCACCCTTGCTCTTGATGATACCTTGCAGGTTTGTGTATGTGTGGGATACCACAAGCAGGAGAATACTGTATAAGCTGCCTGGCCATGCTGGCTCCATCAACGAAGTGGCTTTCCACCCTGATGAGCCCATCAGTAAGTCTGCCCTGACTTGGGGGTGGGGGGGCTCTGGTGAGCTCCCCAGGGAGGCCTGGGAACACAGAGACAGAAATGGGCATCTGTTCTATGTGAATTTCCATATAAACAGTCCTTATAAGTATCAATAAGTATCAGCAACGATCTCATAAGGCTGTCCTAAGTGATGAGGTAAGAGTGATGTGTCATCTTTTCTATCTCCAAGGAAAGGTTGGTTAGTCTATTTTTATAGTTCTACATTTACATGCTTCAAGTCTATGCTTTAGCAATGTATTTGGATAACAGAATCATTGAGGGTTTTATTCTTTTTTATTTTTTTGAGATAGAGTCTTGCTATGTTGCCCAGGCTGGTTATAGACACCTAGGTTCAAGTGCTCTTCCTGCCTCAGCCTCGAAAGTAGCTGGGAGGGACAACCAGAAAAGTTTTTTTTTTGTTGTTTTTTAATGTGGTACTGGGAATTGAGCCCAAGGGCATTCTACCTTCAAGCTACAACCTCTGCCCTTTTTTATTTTTTGTTTTGAAACAGTCTCACTAGATTGATAAGAATCTCACTACTTACCAAGGCTTTCCTTGAACCTGAGACCCTCCTGTCTCAGCCTCCCAAGTACTAGGATTATAGGCATGCACCACCACAATATTTAGATATAAATTGCAACTTAAAAAGCCAGGTGGCACATGCTTGTAATTCCAGTACTTGGGAGGCTGAGACAGGAGGATCACAGCTTCACAGCCAGCCTCAGCTACTATGTGAGGCCCTCAGCAACTTAGTGAGACCCTATTTCAAAATAAAGAATAAAAAATAGGGCTGGGGGTATAGCTCGGAGGTATAATACCCCTAGGTTCCATCCCCAGTACTGCAAAAATAAATAAATTGCGATTTAAACTTTATTGGGTAGCTAAACCAAGTAATAAACCTTAAATTTAAGGAGAAAAATGTACCTTTCTTCAGGGCTAAATATAACAAGCAGAAGCACTTTCACTAAATGACTGGTACACACAATTCCTCTCTCCAGGAATGATTGGGAAGATCTTTTTCTTCAGGTTTGACTGACAAGGGACATCAGGATTTAGAGCCTGATAATGTATTTCCCATAGTAGGGTCATCCACCTGGTTTTGAGAGGACTTGGACTGAAAATTCAGGCTGCAGTTTCCTGGGGATGCTGTTGAGGAGGGGAATTCAAGCTAAATCTAATTGCTCTTATGTACCGAAATTGGCTCTTGACACAAGAGCCCTTGAGCACCAAGTCTCCTTGAGCCTTCATTATTTCCAGTTATCTTCTCTGTTCTTTCTACCTCAGTTCTCTCAGCATCCAGTGACAAGAGACTGTATATGGGAGAGATTCAATGAAGATATGGGACGGAAGACTCCAAGGCTGCTTGACCTTGAAGCCTCAGACTACATAATTGGCGACATGGTGCCCAGGCTGACTTCCTCCCTTCAGATGACCATTACTAGCGAGAAACAGAGGAGGTGGCGTCCGTATTCCAACAACCACCCCACCCCAGGCACCAGGATGATTGAGACAAGCTCCCAGTGACCCCTCATATACCAGCCAGATTTCAGGGACTGGTTTCTCCTCCCTTTTATTCTTAAATAAGATCATAAGATCTCCTCAAAGGGACAGACATTCATTGGTTTGCAGTTCCCTGTTTTCTAATCCAGGCAGTAAGCAGGGAGTATTAACTGAAATATGTTAGTTGGATTTTGCTTTTCTATTTGTTTTGTTTTTAATTCAGTACTGGCTTGTATATTTTCTTTTTATGTTTCTCTGAGTCATTTTATATTAAAAACCAAATAGATGCCTTTTTACAAGAATCATGTGGACTGGATTTATGCTATCTTTTCTTTGAGGTTTGATTGCTATAAATCAGCAGGGCATGATATGGTCAGGGGATACAGTCTATTGAACTTTGGAGAAGCTGTTTACTTGAGTTTTTTCCCCCTTTTCTGTATTTTTAGGTTTCCTCCCATGAAAATGACAAGCACATTTTGGGGGGAAAGGAGTGTGTGTGTGTGTGTGTGTGTGTGTGTGTGTGTGTGTATGTGTATTGCTACAAACCCCACTGCTTTATTTTTTTATTTTGAGACAGAGTCTTAAGTTGTGGAGGGCTTCATTAAATTGCTGAGGTTAAACTGGGCATTGTGGTAATTAATTATTTGATTGCTGAGACTAGCTTTGAACCTGTGATCCTCCTGTCTCAGCCTCCCAAGTACTCGGATTACAGATGTGTACCACCATGCCCTGCTCTACAATAATTATTTATCAGTAAAAAATACCTTTCTCTGCCCAGTGTGGTGGTGTATGCTTGTAATCCCAGTACTTGGGAGGCTGAGACAGGAGGATCTCAAGTTCACAGCCAGCCTCAGCTACTTAGTGAGGCCTTCCACAGCTTAGTGAGACCGTGTTTCAAAAATAAAGAATAAAAAATAAGGCTGGGAAGCCAGGCATGGTGGCGCACGCTTGTAATCCCAGCATTTGGGAGACTGAGACCAGAGGATCCGGGTTCACAGCCAGCCTCAGCTACCTAGTGAGGCATTCCGCAACTTAGTGAGACCCGGTTTCAAAATAAAGACTAAAAAATAGGGATGGGGGTATAGCTCAGAGGTAGAATGCCCCTGAGTTCAATCCCCAGTACCGCAAAAAAAAAAAAGAATGCCCCTGAGTTCAATCCCCAGTACAGCAAAAAAATAAAAATAAAGCTGGGAATGTAACTCAGAGGTAGAATGCCCCTGGGTTCAACCCCCAGTACCACACAAAAAATAATAATAATAATTTCTCTGCTGGGTGTAGTGGCACATACTTGTAATCTCAGTACTTAAAAGGCTGAGACAAGGAGGTTCAAAGACAGCTTCAACAACTTAGGCTCTCAGCAACCTAGTGAGGTCCTGTTTCCAAATAAATTAAAAAAGGCTGGAGATGTAGCTCAGAAGTAGAATGCTGCTTGTAATCCCAGCATTTTGGAGGCTGAGACCAGAGGATCCAGGTTTGCAGCCAACCTCAAGCTACCTAGTAAGGTACTCCGCAAATTAGTGAGACCATTTCAAAATAAATAAAAAATAGAGCTGGGGGTGTAGCTCAGAGGTAGAATGCCCCTGAGTTCTTTCTCCTATTAGAAGCAGAGCAGCCAACAGGTAATAAAATTAGGTCTGAAATAACTTGGTTCTTAGCTGCGCATGGTGGCGCATGATTGTAATCCCAGTACTTGGGAGGCTGAGACAGGAGGATCCAGGTTCACACCCAGCCCCAGCCTTAATAAAGCCCCCACTGCAACTTAATGAGACCCTGTTTCAAAATAAATAAGCCAGGTATGGTGGCGCATGCTTGTAATCCCAGTACTTGGGAGGCTGAGACAAAGATCCAGGTTCTCGGCCAGCTTCAGCTATTTAGTGAGGCCCTCTGCAACTTAGTGAGACCCTGTTTCAAAAAATAAAGTTGGGCTTGGTGGCGCACGCTTGTAATCCCAGCATTTGGGAGGCTGAGTCCGGAGGATCCGGGTTCATGGCCAGCCTCAGCTACCTAGTGAGGCACTCCGCAACTTAGTGAGACCCTGTTTCAAAATAATACAAAATAGGGCTGGGGGTATAGCTCGGAGGTAGAATGCCCCTGATTTCAATCCTCAATCTCCAGTACCAAAAAAAAAAAAAAAAGAAGAAGAAAAGAAAGAATGACTAAGAAATAAGACTAGGGGTATAGCTCGGAGGTAGAATGCCCCTGGGTTCAATCCCCAGTACCGCAAAAAATAAAATAACTTGGTTCTTGTGTACTTGCACGCCATCCCTAATGAACAGGACCTGTGTCTTCTCTGCCTCCTGCCCAAGCTCTTTTCTGAGCAGTCCTGTACTCAGGGTCCCAGAAGTGGGCAGATTTACAGAGGTTTGGTAGAAATGGAGTTGGCCTGGAATGCTGCCTCCAACTCAGCTCAAGGGCAGTATGAAAATATTTTAATGGAACTTGGCCATGACATTATCTGAGACTGTGATACTGTTTACTTGTCTGCCTTTTCCTACACTACAAGGTCATTAAGAAGTGCTACTATAGCTGGGCATGTTGGCACACACTTGTAATCCCAGTACTTGTGTTTTAAGGGTTTTTTTTTGGGGGGGGGGCAGTACTAGGGATTAAACCCAGAGGCATTCTACCTCTAAGCTACACCCCAACCCAATTTTATTTCTTATTTGGAAACGGTCTCATTAGGTTGCAAGAGCCTCGCTAAATTGTGAGGCTGGCTTTGAACCTATGATCCTCCTGTCTCAGCCTCCCAAGTACTGGGATTACAAGCATGCCCACCATGCCCAACCAGTACTTGGAAGGCTAAAACAGGATTGTGGGGTCGAGGACAGCTTCAGCAATTAGACTCATTAATCTAGCAAGACCCTGTTTCAAAATAAAAATAAAATAGGGTTGGGAGTGTACCTCAGAGGTAGACTGCCCATGGGTTCAATCCCAGTGCAGCACACGCACACACACACACACACACACACACACAAGTGCTATTTGTAGCCAGGCATACTGGCGCACACCTGTAATCCCAGTACTTGGGAGGCTGAGACAGGAGGATCAGAGGTTCAAGACCAGCCTCAGCAATATACTGAGACTCATTAACCTACAAAGACCCTGTTTCAAACCAAAAAATAAAAATAAAAAGAACTGGGGGTATAGCTCAGAGGTAGAATGCCCCTGGATTCAGTTTCCAGTACCATCCACCCACCCCACCAAAAAAAAAGTGCTATTATTTGTCTTCCACTCAATACATTACAAACAAGCACTAATGAATCCCATCTGGTACTGGGTAGTGAACTGTGTTTTTTTTTTTTTTTTTTTTTTTTTTTTGCGGTACTGGCGATTGAACTCAGAGGCATTCTATCTCCGAGCTATACCCCCAGCCCTATTTTTTATTCTTTATTTTGAAACCGGGTCTCACTAAGTTGCGGAGTGCCTCACTAGGTAGCTGAGGCTGGCCGCGAACCCGGATCCTCCGGTCTCAGCCTCCCCAATGCTGGGATTACAAGCGTGCGCCACCACGCCCGGCTCTGTGTTTCTTTTTATTTATTTATCTTTCATACTAATGATTGAACCTAGGGGAATTTCACCTCTGAGCTACATCCCAGCTCTTTTTTTGTTTTGAAATGGTCTCACTAGGTTGCTGAGAGTTTTTTTATATTGCTGAGGCTAGCCTCAAACCTGTGATCCTCTTTTTTTTTTTTTTTTGCGGTACTGGGGATTGAACTCAGGGGCATTCTACCTCCGAGCTACACCCCTAGCCCTATTTTTTATTCTTTATTTTGAAACTGAGTCTCACTAAGTTGCGGAGTGCCTCACTAGGTAGCTGAGGCTGGCCGCGAACCCGGATCCTCCGGTCTCAGCCTCCTGAATGCTGGGATTACAAGCGTGCGCCACCACGCCCGGCTACCTGTGATCCTCTTATCTCAGCCTTCCAACTGAGATGATTGGCATGCACTACCACACCTGGCTATGGACTATTTGGGTGTGTGTGTGTGTGTGTGTGTGTGTGTGTGTGTGTGTGTACACGTGTGCATGCATGTGTGTGCTAATGGGAATTAAATCCAGGGGCATTACACCACTGAGATATACCTCCAACCGCTTGTCCCTTTTTTGGTTTTGGGAGTTTGGTTTGGTTCTGGGAATTGAACCCAGATACATTCTACCTCTAAGCTACACCTCCAGCTCTATTTTTTAATTTTTATTTTGAAACTGGGTCTCACTAGGTCGATGAGTCTCACTATTTGCTGAGACTATCCTCCAACCTAGATCCTCCTGTCTCAGCTTCCCAAGTACTGGGATTCCAGGCATACACCACTACACCTGGCCCCCATCCCCTTTTTACTTTTTTTTTTTTTTTTTGCAGTACTGGGGATTGAACCCAGGGGCATTCTCTGGAGCTACACCCAAGTCCTATTTTTTATTCTTGAGTTTGAAACAGGGTCTCACTAAGTAGCTGAGGCTGGCCATGAACCCAGATTCTCCTGTCTCAGACTCCAGAGTACTGGGATTACAAGCTTGCACCCCCACACCCGGCTTTACATTTTTCAATTATTGTTTTGAGATAGGATCCAGGCTGTCCTCAAGCTTGTGATTCTCCTGTCTCAGCCTCTGAAGGACTGGATTATATGTATGCATCACCACACCTGGCTTAGAACGTGTTTTTTTCTGAATCTTCTAATCTTTTTTTCTTATTCATTTTTTAATTAATTAATTTTACTTATTTATTTAATTTATTGTGTGTGTGTGTGTGTGTGTGTGTGTGTGTGTGTGTGTGTGTGTTACTGGGGATTGAACCCTTCAAGCTACACCTCCAGCCCAATTTTTATTCTTTTTTTTTTTTTTTTTTGCAGTACTGGGGATTGAACTCAGGGGCATTCTACCTCCGAGCTATACCCTCAGCCCTATTTTTTATTCTTTATTTTGAAACCAAGTCTCACTAAGTTGTGGAGTGCCTCACTAGGTAGCTGAGGCTGGCCGTGAACCTGGATCCTCCGGTCTCAGCCTCCCGAATGCTGGGATTACAGGCGAGCGCCACCACGCCCGGCTTATTCTTTATTTTTGAAACAGGGTCTCACCAAGTTGCAGAGGGCCTCACTAAGTAGCTGAGGCTGGATGCCAACCTGCAATCCTCCTGTCTCAGCCTCCCAAGTACTGGTATTACAAGTGTGTTCCAATCACACCCAGCTGCCAATCTCAAAATAAAGAGGGTTTCACATCTCCAACCTGTTAGGTTTAGCTCACAAACGTCAATCATATATATATACATATATATAATACAACAGGCTTTGAATCATATTTATCTAAAAGCTATAGGATAAGCTGGACATGGTGGTGCACACTTATAATCCCAGTACTTGGGAGGCTGAGACAGGAGAATTGCAGGTTCAAGGCCAGCCTCAGCAAGTAGTAAGACTCATCAACCTAGTGAGACCCTGTTTCAAAATAAAGAATAAAAAATTGGACTGGAGATATAGCTCAGAGGTAGAATGCCCCTGGGTTCAATCTCCAGTACTGCTAAATAATAATAATAATAATAATAATAATAATAATAATAATAGTAATAATAATAATAAATAAATAAAAGTTGCCAGGCGTGGTGGTGCACCCTTGTAATTTCAGTACTTCAGAGGCTGAGACTGGAGGATCTGGGTTCATGGCGAGCCTCATTTACTTAGTGAGACCCTCCACAATTTAGTGAGACCCTGTTTCAAAAATAAAAAATAAGCCGGGCATGGTGGAGCATGCTTGTATTCCCAGTACTTGGGAGACTGAGACAAGAGAATCCGGGTTCGCGGCCAGCCTCAGCTACTTAGTGAGGCTCTCCACAACTTAATAAGACCCTGTTTCAAAAATAAAGAAAAAAAAAAGGGCTGTGGGTATAGCTCGGAGGCAGAATGCCCCTGGGTTCAATCCCCAGTACCGCAAAAAAAAAAATAAAATAAAGAATAAAAAATAGGACTGGGGTTGTAGCTCAGACATAGAATGCCCCTGGGTTCAATCCTCAGGACCACAAAAAAAGATAAATAAAAGTTACAGGATAGCCAGGCATGGTGGTTCATGCCTATAATTTCAGTACTTGGGAGGCTGAGACAAATAGAGCTGGATGTGGTGGTGCAGGAGGCTGAGACAGGAGGATCACAGATTCCAGAACAGCCTCAGCAATTTAGTGAGGGTCTCAGCAACCTAGTGAGACCCTGTTTCCAAATAATAAATAAAATCAGTCAGGGGGTGTAGCTCGGAGGTAGAATAATGCCTCTGGGTTCAATTCCCAGTGCCAATAAATTAATTAATTAATTAATTTTAAAAATAGGACTAGGAGCCGGGCGTGGTGGTGCACGCTTGTAATCCCAGCATTTGGGAGGCTGAGACAGGAGGATCCAGGTTCGCGGCCAGCCTCAGCTACTTAGTGAGGCACTCTGCAACTTAGTGAGATCCTGTTTCAAAATAAAGAATACAAAATAGGGCTGGGGGTATAGCTCGGAGGTAGAATACCACTGAGTCAATCCCCAGTACCCCCCCAAAAAAAAGAAAAAGAAAAAGAAAAAAAATGGGACTAGGGGTATAGTTCAAAGGTAGGATGCCCCTGGTTTCAATCCCCTGCACCAAAAGAAATAATAAAAACTACAGGATATTATTCCGGGTTTGAGGCATAATCATCAATAAACATCAACCTCTATTATGTGACAGACATGATAGTTATTGCTGAGGACCACAATAAATAAGATGTCCTGGCCACCTTGAGGAATGCACAAACAAATAGAAAACACTATCTCGAATCAGTTATTTTTTTTTTTCAAGTTAGCACATGCCAAAGATTTATTTAACTCATTAGTGAAGGAGCCAGCAGGATAGTAAGCTCTCTGACCAATTACTTTTAATACAGTGAGTGAAGTTTGAATAAAGTACACTGGAAACACAGGAGGAAACAATTTATTGTGCCTGGGAGACATGAGGAAGTCTCACAGATTATGTGATTATGCTTGGATCAGAACATGGAGAGTGAGTAGGGTTTGCCAGGTGGACAAAAAAACTTGCACATTCCAAGAAACAGCAGGCACAAGATTGAATGCCTGGCACATTTCAGGAGCCAAATAACATGTGATCAGACAGAAAGCAGCAAATAGTAAAGTTGCAGAGTTAAGTAGGAGCCAAATCCTGGAGAGCTTGTACTTCAGGTACTTGATCTCATATATAGGTTGAAGTTTTCTAAAGTATATGCCATAGAACAGTTTCCCACATAGGTTGTTACATACTTTTTTTTTTTTTTTGTGGTACTGGGGATTGAACCCAGAG
Organism: Graphiurus murinus; assembly: GCA_004027655.1. NCBI lineage: Eukaryota > Metazoa > Chordata > Mammalia > Rodentia > Gliridae > Graphiurus > Graphiurus murinus. The sequence continues at coordinate 13,936 of PVLC010020545.1, read as the reverse complement.
GCATTCTACCTTTGAGCTACACCCCTAGCCCTGTTTTTTGTTTTTTTTGGGTTTTTTTTTTCTTTTTTTGCAGTACTGGGGATGAAACCTGGGGGCATTCTACCTCTGAGCTACACCCCCCAGCCCTATTTTTTTTTTGAGGTACTGGGGGTTGAACTCAGCGGCATTCTACCTCCGAGCTATACCCCCAGCCCTATTTTTTTTTTTTTATTCTTTATTTTGAAACCGGGTCTCACTAAGTTGCGGAGTGTCTCACTAGGTAGCTGAGGCTGGCCTCGAACCCGGATCCTCCGGTCTCAGCCTCCCGAATGCTGGGATTACAAGCGTGCGCCACCATGCCCGGCCCCCAGCCCTATTTTTTATTCTTTATTTTGAAACAGGTTCTCACTAAGTTGTGGAGGGCCTTACTAAGCAGCTGAGGCTGGCCGCAAACCCGATCCAATCCTCCAGTCTCAGCCTCCCAAATGCTAGGATTACAAGCGTGTGCCACCACGTCAGGCTTTTATTCTTTATTTTGAAACAGAGTCTCACTAAATTGCAAAGGGCCTCACTAAACCCTTGTTCCTCCTGTCTCAGTCTCCCAAGTACTGGGATTACAAGGGTGCACCACCCTGCCCAGTGGTTGTTACATACTTGAGCACATAAAGATGTCACACTCAAATTCAGGAGCCTATAATTCCAGTAGATGAGAGGTTGAGATAGGAGAATGGCAGCTTCAAGGCCAGTGCACAGTAAATTAGACCCTGTTTCAAAATAAAACAAGGGCCGGGCGTGGTGGTGCACGCTTGTAATCCCAGCATTCGGGAGGCTGAGACCGAGGATCCAGGTTCACGGCCAGCCTCAGCTACCTAGTGAGGCACTCTGCAATTTAGTGAGACCCAGTTTCAAAATAAAGAATAAAAAATAGGGCTGGGGGTATAGCTTGGAGGTAGAACACCGCTGAGTTCAATCCCTAGTACTGCAAAAAAAAAAATTAAAATAAATAAATAAATAAAATAAAACGGGGGGGGGGGGCTGAGAGTGAAGAGTGATAGAATGCCCCAGGGTTCAATCCCCAGTACCACAATAATAATAAGTTTGGGAAAGACTGAGTTAAACAAAATGAAACTGGCTTCTTTACTTGGAGCCTTTAATATGCAAGTCCTGTGAGCTCTGTAAAGGAAATGAAAACTCGGATTTCTGGCCCGAGCAATCTAACCATAGATCAGAGCATAACCCTCATCCATGGTTATGCCCTTGCCCAGGAGACAAATGGCCAAAGATGGCATAGGAGCTACTCTTTGTGCTGTCAACACTACCATTGGTGACTCCCTAACCCCTTTGTCAGCACTAGGCCCTCACACCTCCCTGGGTTTAGTCCCCCTCTTGGCTCGAACCTTGACACTGCACTTGAGAAGCCCACCAGCCCCTGAGACGTCTGCAGGCAGGAGGAGCCAGGGCTTTCCTCTGACCTCAGCCGCCTCCATTCTCCAAGTTCTTCAAGGGGCCGGGTAGGAGCCGTTAGCAGGAAATAGCAGTGCCATTTAGGATTTGAAGAGGCTAGAAGCCCCAGCCTGGGGAATAAATATTTGAGCGTAAAACACCCCAGAGGGCGTGAATTGTGTTCTCACTTTGGGAGAGATAGATTGCTCCCACATGAGTAATGGCATCTCTGGCTTTCAGTTAATTTCCCTTTGTGACTTCCACAGTCTCTCCTGCTTAATACTGTTGACACTGAAAGAGCCAAATTTCTTTTTCTCTGGGTGGCTTTTAGTGGACTGAATTGTCAGGGAGGTGACTTTTCAGATAATTTTTGCATTTGTGGGGCCTTCCTGATAGAATTGTGTTTTCTCCCAGCTTGTCACCCTTATCCTGTCTGGCCAATTTACAGACTGACCCATCAGAACACAGGTTGGTGTTGTCTTCCCCCACCTACTTCCCATCCCTGTAGACCTTCAGGGGCTCAGAGAGTTATGTAAGGATGGGTCCCGTAGGGAGGGAGGTCCAGGTGACTGCTGTTCCAACTAAATTGATTATAGGCAGAGCTGCTGGATTCAAAGGCAAGAATCATCTTGTTCAGGGACTGGCTCTTGTCAGTAGCTACAAAGCACAGGTCAGAGCTCTGGTCAGTGTTGCTTCTTCACCTCAAAACTATAGCAGAGGCTGGGAGTGTAGCTCAGGGGTACAGCACTTGCCTAACATGCACAGGGACATGGGTTCAATCCGCACCACTGCAAAAACAAAAACTGCATAGTATTTGCTTCTCACTGATAGACCTTCTGCTGCTTATTAATATCTCAAGGTGGGGGGGATGGAAAACAGGTAAAGATTGCTCTGAGTGGGGCATGGTGTCGCACACTTGTAATCCCAGTACTTGGGAGGCTGAGAATGGAGGATGCGGGTTTGCGGCCAGCCTCAGCTACTTAGTGAGGCCCTCCACAACTTAGTGAGACTCTGTTCCAAAATAAAGAATAAAAAATAGGGCTGGGAGTGTAAGTAAGAGGTAGAATGCCCCTGGGTTCAATCCCCAGTACCACAAAACAAAACAAAACAAAAAAAAAAAACAAAGTTAGTTACAGTTACAGATATAATTCTTTCCTCCCAAATACTTTCTCTCTTTTTTTTTTTTTATTTTTTGGTGGTACTAGGGATTGAGCCCAGGAGCATTCTACACTCCCCAAGTCCTATTTTTTTTGTGTGTGTGTGTGTGTGTGGTACTGGGGATTGAACTCAGGGGCATTCTACCACTGAGCTATACCCCAGCCCTATTTTTTATTCTTTATTTTGAAACAGGGTCTCACTAGGTAGCTGAGGCTGACCGCGAACCCGGATCCTCCGGTCTCAGTCTCACAAATGCTGGGATTACAAGCATGTGCTACCATGCCTGGCTTTATTCTTCTTTTTTTTTTTTTTTTTTTTTTTTTTTTTTCTTTTCAGTACTGAGGATTGAACTCAGGGGCATTCTACCTCCGAGCTACACCCCCAGCCCTATTTTTTTATTCTTTATTTTGAAACCGAGTCTCACTAAATTGCGGAGTGTCTCACTAGGTAGCTGAGGCTGTCCGCGAACCCGGATCCTCTGGTCTCAGCCTCCTGAATGCTGGGATTACAAGCATGTGCCACCATGCCCGGCTTTTTATTCTTTATTTTGAAACAGAGTCTCACCAAGTTGCGGAGGACCTCAGTAGCTGAGACTGGCCATGAACCCAAATCCTCCTGTCTCAACCTCCTAATTACTGGGATTACAAGCGTGCGCCACCATGCCCTGCTTTCCCAAATACTCTTAAATACTCCAGCAGGCATCTCCTAAGAACATTCTCCTTCATAACCACAATACCATAAAACATCTAAGAAAACAAAATAGCAATTCCTTGATACCATCCAATGATCACATCAAAATTTCCTCAACATCAATGATTTCTTTTATAGCTATTTTTCACTCTGGAATCAATCAAGTTTTATGCATTTAGCAATTCTGTCTTTAGTGTCTCTTAATCTAGAACAGTCCCCCTACCTTTTTCCCCAGTGAAGTTGACTATAAATGTAGGTGGTTTTGACTGCTGCTTCATAGTATAGCAGTGCTTGTTCTATATTAATAAATGTTTTAAATGACTTGAGCACCAAGTAAAATTGATACTCCAGGAAGATGCACCCCACTTATGCTGTGCTTTGTGTTTCCTGGTGTACTTGTTTGAGAACCAGATATAAACAAGCAGTTTAAGTACAATCTTACAGATGCTGTTGGAGGCATGCCTATAAACTAGGATGCAGCCCAGGGAGGAGACAGGGAAAGCTTTACAGTGGAAATGACACTTGAGGTGAATCTTACAGAAGGACTGAAAATCACGGAGAAGGGGTAGGAGGGAGCTAGAAGTGGGGTAAAGACTGTCTAGATAGTGGAAAAAACGTGGAGAGTAGCACAGATCACCAGATCTCTTGCTGTGTCCAAAAATGACACACAGTGCGTGGTGGTAACAATATACTGGGGCAGTAACAAATGAATAGATTCCCTGGAAATTGCTACAGACAAAATGCAAAGAGCCTTGAAAGTTAGATTAATAACTTTGCCTCATTTTTTGGAAAGATAACCACCAAGCCAGGCATGGTGGTGCACAAGTGTAATCCTAGACCTGGGAGACTGACACAGGAGGATCTCAGATTTCCAACCAGCCTCAGTAACATAGTGAGGCTCTCAGCAACTTAGTCACTGTTTCAAAATAAAAACTAAAATAGGGCTGGGGGTATGACTCAAAGGTTGAAGGCCCCTGGGTTCAATCCCAAATATCTCCAAAAAAAAAGGAAGGAAGGAAGGAAGGAAGGAAGGAAGGAAGGAAGGAAGGAAGGAAGGGAGGGAGGGAGGGAGGGAGGAAGACGGGCATGGTGGTGCACGCTTGTAATCCCAGTACTTGGGAGGCTAAAACCAGAGGATCCAAGTTCTCCCAGGTTTGTGGCCAGCCTCAGCTACTTAGTGAGCTTAGTGAGACTCTCCACAGCTTAGTGAGACACTGTTCTCAAATGAAGAATAAAAAATAGGACTGGGGGTGTACCTCAAAAAAAAAAAAAAAAAAAAAGAGAGAGAGAGAGAGAGAGAGAGAGAACTACCTTGGACAAGAGAGAACACTTTTATTCTAGGATGCCTCAAAGTACAAACTCAAAACAAGTGAATTATAAGAAAACAGGTTTACACTTAACAAAGAAAGAACGGCTGGATGGGAGCCTTCCACAGGGCAAATTGGAGAGAGTTCCTCATCTCTGCAGTTGTGCAAAGAGAAGCTGGGGACCATTTGACAAGAGCTCCTGTGGTGCACGGATTCAGAGGATTGGAGCTGCTCATCAGAATCCTTGGGAAGGCCAGGCCTGGTGGCGCACATTTGTAACCTCAGTACTTGGGAGGCTGAGACAGGAGGATCACAGGTTTAAAGCTAGCCTCTGAAACTTAGTGAGACCCTGTTTCCAAATAAAAAATAAAAAATCAGACTGGGGGTATAACTTGAAAGTAGAATGCCTCTGGGTTCAATCCCCAGTACCACACACACACAAAAATAAATAAATAAATAAATAAATAAATAAATAAATAAATAAAAATAAAATTTAAAAAATTCTAAGGGAGTGTACTGAAAATACCCCTAACCAGCCTGGTGATGAACGCCTATAATCCCAGCACTTGGGAGGCTGAGACAGGAGAATCACAGGTTCTAGGACAGGCTCAGCTATTTAGCAAAAACTCTATTTCAAAAACAAGGCCGGGGGGGGTGGTGGCGCATGCTTGTAATCCCAGTACTTGGGAGGCTGAGACAGGAGGATCCAGATTCGCAGCCAGCCTCAGCTACTTAGTGAGGCTCTCTGCAACTTAGTGAGACCCTGTTTCAAAATAAAGAATAAAATAGGGCTGAGGATGTAGCTCGGAGGTAGAATGCCCTTGGATTCAATCCCCAGTACCGAAGAAAAGAAAAGAAAAAAAAATTGATTGGAGGTAGAATATCCCTAGGCTCAATCCCCTGTACAAAACTAAATAGATAAATAATCCCTCCTGGGCTGTGCCTCTCGAGAGTGCTTGGCAGGGCCTGGTGCGGGGCCTTGGTTCTGATTCAGGTGGTCCAGACACTGACATTTGAGAACCATTCATTCCATGACAGGCATGACAGGTCCTTTAGAGTCCTTCAGCACTGCTATAGTATGATTTTTTTTTTTTTTTTTCGGTACTGGGGATTGAACTCAGGGGCATTCTACCTCTGAGCTACACCCCCAGTCCTATTTTTTATTCTTTATTTTGAAACAGGGTCTCACTAAGTAGCTGAGGCTGGCCGGGAACCCAGATCCTCCTGTCTCAGCCTCCCAAGTTCTGGGATTACAAGCATGCGCCACCATGCCGGCTCTATAGTATGATTTTAAGATGCCGTCTACTTCAGACTCTAAAATGGTAATTCTAGCCAGGCGTGGTGGTGCACACTTGTAATCCCAGTACTTGGGAGGCTGAGACAGGAGGATCTCAGGTTAGCAGCCAGCCTCAGCAACTTAGTGAAACCCTGTTTCAAAATAAAGAATAAAAATATAGGGCTGGGGGTACAGCTCAGAGGGAGAATGCCCTGGGTTCAATCCCCAGAACCGTCAAAAAAAAAAAAAAAAGATGGTAATTCTATGGCCTGTCTTTGGAGAAAGGACACCTGGGTGAGGACTTAGGGGAAATGACAAGGGGTGAGGAGCAGCTGGGAATCCAGAACCTATCAGACGCTTGGGACCTGCTCGAGGGGTGCGGTCTGAGCAAACCTCATCTGTCTTCCTGTCCCCTGCAGGTCCCTGGACAAGCCCAGTGCAGCATAATGAAGGGCCCACAGCAGTCAGGGGCCGATTGGAGAGGACCGCATCTCATCTCTCAATGTCCCCAGCTCAGCTGGCCTCAGGGCAGACTCAAACTAAAAGCCCGCGTGGCCTTCCAAGGGCTGGTGGGAAAGAAGATTTGTCTTGGCCGTCAACACAGATACTACAGACCCTGTACCCACACCCCAGATGGCGAGGGTTGTGCTGCTACTAACAGCACATTAGGACTTCTGGACCTTGACCCTGCTCTGGGCTTAAATTTTGAAGGACAGCCAGGCATGGTGGTGCATGTTTGTAATCCCAGTATTTGGAAGGCTGACATTGGAGAATAGCACGTTTAAGGCTAGCCTCAGCAATTTAGTGAGACTGTTTCAAAATAAAAAATAAACCGCAAAATAAATAAATAAATAAATAAAGAGAGAGAGAGAGAGAGAGAAAAGAAAGTGAAGGAGAGAGGGAGGGAGGGAGGGAAGGAAAGGAAGCAGCTTGGGCACAGTGGCATGTACCTGCTGTCCCAGCTACTCAGGAAGCTCAGGCAGGAGTTGGAGAGTTGGAGACCAGCCTGGGCAATACAGAGACATCCTGTCTCAAAAAACATAAATAAATAAAAAGATAGCCTCAGCAAGTAGTGAGACTCTCATCAACCTAGCAAGACCCTGTTTCAAAATAAAAATAAAATAGGTCTGAAGATGTAGCTCAGAGGTAGAATGTCCCCGGGTTCCATCACTGGTACTAAAATAGGAAAGAAAGAAAGAGAGAGAAAGGAAGAAAGAGATAGAAAGAAAGGAAGAAAGAGAGAAAGAAAGAAAGAGAAAGGAAATAAGCAATAGTTGATGACGCCACCCTGTTGGCAATATGCTGACCCCACCCAGCATGTATCCCAAGGGCGCCTCAGAGCACCCATTCATTAAGGGTTCCCAAGCCCCAAGCTCAGTGCTCAATGTCCAGTAAAGTAATGAAACTGAAGTGACCCAGATGTAGCTCAGAGGTGGAATGCCCTGGGTTCAATCCCCAGTAACACAAAGATAGATAGATAGATAGATAGATAGATAGATAGATAGATAGATAGAGCAAGGGGTGTTCAATACCCAGTATACCAAGAAGGTTGAGAAAGCACCAGAATCTACATGTGCCGAGGGACATGCATTGGCAGGCTTTCGAGGGTTCATACCATGACATCTAATGACATCTAACGTTTTTTTTTTTTTTTTCCATACTGGAGATTGAACCCAGGGGCATTCTACCTCCGAGCTATACCCCCAGCCCTATTTTTATTCTTTATTTTGAAACAGGGTCTCACTAAGTTGCAGAGGGCCTCACTAGGTAGCTGAGGCTGGCCAGGAAACCGGATCCTCCGGTCTCAGCCTCTCAAATGCTGGGTTTACAAGCGTGCGCCACCACGCCGGACTAAATGAAGCCTTTTGGAGTAAAAAAAAAAATCAACAACCAAGTATGGTGGCACATGCCTGTGATCCCAGTACTTGGGAGACTGAGACAGGAGGATCACAAGTTCAAAGTCAGTCTCAGGAATTTAGCTAGACTCTCAGCAACCTAGTAAGACCCTGTTACCAAATAAAAAATAAAATAGGGCTAGGGGTATAGACCGGAGGTAGAAGGCCCCTGGGTTCCACCCCTAGTACCACAAAATAAATAAAAGTTAAAAAAATAAATATAAAAAATAGAGCTGGGAGCCGGGCGTGGTGGCGCACGCTTGTAATCCCAGCTTTGGGAGGCTGAGACCGGAGGATCCGGGTTCGCGGCCAGCCTCAGCTACCTAGTGAGGCATTCTGCAACTTAGTGAGACCCGGTTTCAAAATAAAGAATAAAAAAATAGGGCTGGGGGTGTAGCTCGGAGGTAGAACGCCCCTGAGAGTTCAATCCCTAGTACTGCAAAAAAAAAAAAAAAAAATAGAGCTGGGGATGTAGCTTAGCGATAGAACACCCCCGGGTGCTGTGAGGTTTCCTGAGCCAACACTCAGAAGTCAGTGGCGCACGCTTGTAATCCCAGCATTCGGGAGGCTGAGACCGGAGGATCCGGGTTCGAGGCCAGCCTCAGCTACTTTGTGAGGCACTCCGCAACTTAGTGAGACCCTGTTTCAAAATAAAGAATAAAAAATAGGGTTGGCGGTATAGCTCAGAGGTAGAATGCCCCTGAGCTCAATCCCCAGTATCGTTAAAAAAAAAAAGAAGTCAGTTGCTGAGAACAATGCTGGCAAGTGGCGCCTGCTCCTGTGGTATACTACACGTGCGGTTCTGTCTTTCTCCCTGGTTCTTGGCACAGACTTCCTGAAACCTCTGGGGTCTCCTGAGTGATGGAAGCATCTTTTTTTCTCCTTGCAGTGTCTGTGGGGGATGGAACCTAAGGCCTTGTGCATGCCAAGTGCATGCTCTTCCACTGAGCTGCCTCCCCAACCCAGGGATGTTTTTTTGGTATTTACTAGCCCCTTTCTATCACACTTGAAGTGACTTAGGCTGGCCCCTAGATAGCTTCAAAGCAGGGCTGGTAACCAGAAAAGACCAATTAGTAAGTAGCAACTTTCAGCCCCACCCATGATCCTCAGGGGAGGGCTGGGATGGGGGAAGCCTGGAGATGTTTGGTTTTGGTACTGGGGATTGAACCCAGGGGTGTTCTAACTCTGAGCTACACCTCCAGCCCTTCTTTTCATTTATTTATTTATTTATTTATTTATTGTGTGTGTGTGTGTGTGTGTGTGTGTGTGTGTGTGTGTGTGTGTGTGTTACTATAGTTTGAACTCAGGGGCATTCTACCTCTGAGCTACACCCCCAGCCTGATTTTTTTTTTTTTTTTTTTTGGTACTGGGAATTGAACCCGGAGGCATTCTACCTTCGAGCTATACCCTCAGCCCAATTTTATTTCTTATTTGGAAACAGAGTTTTGCTAGGTTGACAAGAGTCTCACTACTTGCTGAGGCTGTCCTTGAGCCTGTGATCCTCCTATTTCAGCCTCCCAGGTACTGGGATTACAAGCATGCACCACCAGGCTCAGGTCCTTTTTTTTTATTTTTTGTTTTGAAACAGGGTCTCATTAGATTCCTGAGAGTCTTGCTAAATTGCTGAGGTTGGATGCCTAGCCCTTTTCAGTTTTTTTTAAAACAGGGTCTCTAGGTTGTTGAGAATCTCACTAGGTTGCTGAGGCTGGCCTTGAACCTCCTATTTTCCTGTCTCAGCCTCCCAAGTACTGCATCACAGGTGTATGCCACCACGCCTGGCTGGATGAAGACTTTAGCAGTGGTGAATGCATGCACTTAGGAGGATGGGACACTCCATCTCCATGGGGACAGAGGCTCCTGCACTAGGAAGCCTTTGGACCTCATGCTATGTGCGCCTTTGTATTCTTTATAACAAACTGGTAAATAAACCCTCCAGGGTCTGTGAGCCATTCTAGCCAATACTGGAACATGAAGAGGGTGTTGCAGGAACCCAGGGTGAACAGCCTGTAGGTCAGCGGTGCAAGTGGGTGGCCAGACTCAGGATTGGTCTCTGAAGGCACGGCAGTTGTATCGTCCCTGAAGAGAAGGGGCCCAATAAAAGACCGTGTCCTTGAATGTTCTCTTTCTGTTCCCAAAAATCTCGCCAACTTAAGGGAACAATGAGAGCAGCCAGGCCAGAAAGTGCAGATACTTGTTATCTTGAAGGTCGCCGGCTTTCTCCCACGCACACTGGGTGAGCTGGATTCATCTGTAGAAGCTGCTTCCTTGCCTGTGCTTGGGACAGGTGCCCCTTGGGATGCTGGCCACACAAGCAAACAAAGCAAGCCGAGGAGATGTTTTTTCTTTCTTTCTTTTCTTTTTTTTTTTTTCTTTTGCAGTACTGGGGATTGAACCCTCCAGACCTATGTTTTATTCTTTATTTTGAAACAGGGTCTCACTAAGTCGTACAGGGCCTCACTAAGTAGCTGAGGCTGGCTGCAAACCCAGATCCTCCTGTCTCAGCCTCCCAAGTACTGGGATTACAAGTGTGCGCCACCATGCCCGGTTTAGTGAGACCCTGTTTCAAAATTAAAAAATAAATAAATAGGGCTGGGGATGTAGCTCTGAGGTAGAGTGTCCCTGGGCTTAATACCAAGCACCAAAACAAACAAACCCCTCTCTGAGTGGGACAGACACGGACCTGAGGGCACTGTGGAGAAGTTGCGTGTCACTCATGTAGCTGGCCACCGCTGGACACAGCGCCCTGAGGGAAGGAGGTGATGCTTGGCAAAGCACTGGGAGGGACAGAGGTGCTATCTGTCATCCTGTCACCACCGAATTCTTCTTGGAGCCACCACCGATCTCTTGTAAGCTTTCCCCTGTAAGCCATATGTCTCATCCGATCTCTCCGCACTTTTGTGGTCTTTCCACAGCCCACCCCGCCATCCTGGCACAGCTGGGCTGTGGATGTGACAGCAGTCTTAACCTGTGGGGTCTACACTAACTCCTGGTGGTTAGTGTTGGAACTGAATTGAATTGTCAAACACCCAGCTGGTGTGAAGAATTGGTGACAGCAAACGTCCCAGAAGCTATAATTAGTGAATGTGTTCACTCCTCCTGCTTGAAAGAAGGGGAATTATTAGTTCTAACATTCGACTCACTCGAGCTCACACTTTCTCTCTCTTGTTTCTTTTGGGGATTGAACCCAGAGGCATTTACCTTCGAGCTACACCCCCAGTCCTTTTTTTAAATTTTATTTTTGTTTTTGAAACAGGGTCTCACTAGGTTGCCAAGAGTTTCGATAAGTTGCTGAGGCTGGTATTGAATTGAACCTGCATTCTCCTCCTGTCTCAGCCTCCCAAGAACTGGGAGTACAGGCCTGCACCACCACACTGGGTTTAACATTCTCAGATCACTTTTTTTTTTTTTCCTTCAGTACTGGGGATTGAACGTAGAGGCATTCTACCTCCAAGCTATGCCCCCAGCCTGATTTATTTCTTTATTTAGAACACAGGGTCGCACTAGGTTTCTAAGAACCTTGCTACGTTCCCAATGCTGGCTTTGAAACTGTGATCCTCCTGACTCAGCCTCCCAAGTACTGGGATTACAAGTGTGCACCACCACGCCTGACTTTGCCCCCAATGATTAGCCCACAGAGAGTGGGAGCCGCAGACCCCGCCTAGCCTTGGTTTGTGTGGGGAAGACTTTTTAGCACCCCATGTCACACCCACTGGGCCTCCCTCCAGGGTTGACCATGTCCTGCCTTCCCACTCAGGAAGCGTGGGCAGGTTCTGAATCATCTCTGTCCTTTATTTCTAAATCCTGCTCCATCTTCCCCACACTCTTCCCTTGTCCTGGAGTTAGTCATCATTCATGGTGACGATTGCAACTCTCCCCTGATGTCATCCCCAGTTCCTAACCCCTAACCTCTTGCCAAAGATGATCCCATTCATTCCTACCACGCAATTGCCTTCCCCTCAGCACCCTGCACTTCCGGTTGGCAAGGAGGCCCTCAAGCCAGGAAGAAGGGAGGTTATAGCCTGCAGTCATGGTCTTGGCTCCCACAGTGATCCCAGCCCTGGGGAGACAGGGATAACTCAGGCACACTGTTCTCAACTGAGCTCCATCTATTGGAGGAGACAGAGACAAAGTCCTACAGAGCAGTAAGTCTTGGTAAGAGTTCAAATGTAAGTTGGGTGCGCACGCCTAGCAACTTAGCAAGGCCCTCAGCAACTTAGTGAGACCCTGTTTCAAAATTTAAAAAGGGCTGGAGCCTGGCATGGTGACCCACGCTTAATCCCAGTACTTGGGAGGCTGATACAGTAGGATTGTGGGTTCATGGCCAGCCTCAGCTATTTTTTTTTTTTTTTTTTTTTTTTTTGCGGTACTAGGGATTGAACTCAGGGGCATTCTACCTCCGAGCTACATCCCCAGCCCTATTTTTTATTCTTTATTTTGAAACCGAGTCTCACTAAGCTGCGGAGTGCCTCACTAGGTAGCTGAGGCTGGCTGCGAAACCGGATCCTCCGGTCTCAGCCTCCCGAATGCTGGGATTACAAGCGTGCGCCACCACGCCCGGCATAGCCTCAGCTATTTAATGAGGCCCTCTGCAACTTAGTGAGACCCTGTTTCAAAATAAAGAATTAAAAACTGGGCTGGGGGTGGAGCTCAGAGGTAGGATGCCCCTGGGTTCAATCCCCAGTACTGCCAAAAAAAAAGGCTGGGGATATAGCTTGGAAGTAGAATATCCCTGCGGTTAATCCAGAAATAGAGAAAGAAAGAAAGAAAGAAAGAAGAAGGAGGAAGGAAAGGAGGGAGAGAGAGAGGGAAGAAGGGAAGAAGGAAAGAAAGAAGGGAGGGAGGGAGGGAAAGAAAAGGACAGACGTGCAAGTGTGTTTAGAGCAGGGAAGTGGGGTGTGTGCACACTCATCAGAGCAGGTCTTGCACTGAGGGGAAATGACCTGGGCAATGGTTAGTCCTGCTGGGGTCAGACGGGCCATCCCTAGTCCCATAGGACAGACTCATGAGTTCAGCAGCCAGGCCTTGGAGCAGGGTGCCACCGGCAGGATGTGCTCAAGAGCTGGCAGGGCTGGTCAGAGCCCCAGTGGAATCCACTGTTATTGTAAGGATTAAATGAGCTAATGTACGTTAAGTGCCTGGCTCAGAGTAAGCACTCGATAAACGGCTGCTATTATGACTACTATGGAATCTCACCGTTAGCCTCACAGAGGGAGCTGGCAGGCGCTCTCTGGAAGAGGCCCCGAGGACCTGTTAAACACTGGTTACGTCTGGGCTGAGCTTCCGTGGGCTGGGGAATGGACTCTGGAGAATCTGACGAAGGCTGTGGATCCTCTCCCCAGTGTGCATCTGCACCCGCTTTGCCTTTGATTTCAGGGACTTCGCAGACTCCCGGAAGCTTGGCAAGCCATGGAACCTGCTCGGATACTGCTGTTATTTACCAAGAATGGCTGAGGGAAGTTCCCACTATCATGTCAGTTTATTTTTCCAAGTGGAGAGTTTGGCACATGTAAGATGTTCAACTCAACAATATCATGTGTTTTCTTTCTTTCTCTTCTTCTTCTTCTTCTTCTTCTTCTTCTTCTTCTTCTTCTTTTTCTTCTTCTTCTTCTTCTTCTTTTGCGATACCGGGGATTGAACTCAGGGGCATTCTACCTCCAAGCTATACCCCCAGCCCTATTTTTATTCTTTATTTTGAAACAGGGTCTCACTAAGTTTCGGAGTGCCTCACTAGGAGGCTGAGGCTGGCCGTGAACCCGGATCCTCCGGTCTCAGGCTCCCAAGTACTGGGATTACAAGTGTGTGCCACCATGCCCAGCTTACTTTTTTTTTTTTTTTTTTTGCGGTACTGGGGATTGAACTCAGGGGCATTCTACCTCCAAGCTATATCCCCAGCCCTATTTTTTATCCTTTATTTTGAAACCGGGTCTCATTAGGTTGCGGAGTGCCTCACTAAGTAGCTGAAGCTGGCCGCGAACCCGGATCCTCCGGACTCAGCCTCCCGAATGCTGGGATTACAAGCGTGCGCCACCACGCCCGGCTCCCAGCTTACTTTTTATTTTTATTTATTTATTTATTTTTTCGGTACTGGGGATGGGACCCAGGGGCATCCTACCTCCGAGATATACCCCCAGCCCTATTTTTATTTTTTTTTATTATTATTATTATTATTATTTTTTTTTTTTTTTTTT